>MDKH01066345.1:0-10372 GCA_005239495.1 Nicotiana undulata
CGAGGTTCGGACCAAAACCCGATCACCCATAACCCCACGAGTTCAATTATGTAATTAGTTTCAAGATTCGACCCCAAATTGAGGTTGAATCACCCAAAATTCCCAAAAACCTAACTATACCCAAAACCCCTAATTTCTACTTAATTTCCATATTTTTAGGCCTAGATTCTAGTGATTATGAAAGGAAAGTGGAAGAAATAGAAGTTGAAATCACTTACCCAAAAGCTTATTGAAGGATTCTAGCTTGGGGGTCGACAATGGAGGTTGGAGGAGGAGAAGAAGGCTGAAAATAGCAAAGTCCCATATGAAATATTCTGTTTTGAACTCATTTAATAACTGGGCGAAATATCTCTATGCGATCGCAGAAGCAGGGATGCGATCGCATAGAGACCAAGGTTGGGTGCACTGCGATCGCGGAATGGCTATTGCGATCGCACATGTATACAACCCCTCCCTTATGCGATCGCACAAAGGAAACAGCGACCGCACAGAGTATTTTCCTCCAGCTGCCCTTACCCACCTAATACACTATGCGATCGCAGAGTATGCTATGCGATCGCATAGTGTAACAGACTACCCCCCAGGCACGAAGCTATGCGATCACGGGACAATTAATGCGATCACATAGAGTAATGGAACTGACACCAGCAAAATGCAATTACACCAGATTTTCCTATCTTTTTACACCCTGTTAGCAACCCGAAACTCACCCGAGCCCTCGGGTCTCAAAACCAAAAACACACACGTCTCCCAATATATCCTACGGACTTATTCAAGCTTTTAAATCATCAAAATATCATCAAAAACAAGGAATTAAACCTTAAAACTCATCGAATTTTCTCCAAATTTCAATAAGCTTAACTTTTCCAATTTTGATCCGAAACACGTCATTTCAAGTCCGTTTTACACCAAATTTCACAGATAAGTCACATAACATATAATAAACCTGTTTCGGGCTCCGGAACCATAATACGGGCCCGGTAACACAGTTTTAACATAATTATTCATTTTCAAAAGTCTTTATCATTTTCAGAAAACAAGTTTCTTTAAAAATTCATTTCTCGGGCTTGGGACCTCGGAATTTTATTTCGGGCATACGCCCAAGTCCCATATTTTCCTACGGACCCTCCGAGACCGTCAAATCACGGGTCCGGATCCGTTTACCAAAAATGTTGACCAGAGTCAACTTTATTCTATTATTTCATTCAAAATTCCATTTTTTTAATCAAAATTTCACATAGAAGCTTCCCGGCTACATGCTCGGGCTGCGCACGCATATCAAGGTGAGATTAACGGAGGCTTCCGGAGCCTCAGAACACAGATTTAGCTAGAATTACTTAGGATGACCTCTTGGGTCATCACAATTAATGTTACCAATAGCTAGTGGAGTCCCAAATCCCAATCCATAAAATTGCTACCCTTCTTGTATTTTTGATAAGTGCTTCTTTTTTCTTTCTTTTGATAGGTGCTTTTTTTTCCCTTCTTCTTCGCAATCCTCTAAAACATGTACCTTTTAATATGACCAAATAATAAAATTTATATAAAATAAATAACAATGATAATAATAATCAGAAGTACAAAGGAAAGGTACATGTTCAGACAATAAATCATACTTTTATAAGGACTTATCTCTAAACATATATTTCCTCCATTCACTTTTACTTTACAAGTATACTAAAAATAGATTTTTCTTTTTACTTGTCACCATACCAAGAGAAGACAAAAAAAAATTGTTATACCTACAGTATTTCTTACTCATTTTTAAATCATTTTTTCAAATCCAATAAAATATGCATCAATTAATATGTGTATCATGGTAAATTATACACTTCATTTATTACTCCCTCCAGTCCAAAATAAGTAATTTTTTGGATATTTTTTTGTGGTCCAAAATAAGTGATTTTCCAAATTTCAAGAATGAATTAATTATTTTTTTCCTACATTGCCCTTGGAGTAAATAATGTTGGAGTATGTGTTATGAGTGTTTATGTGAAGAGATAGTAAATGTTACTATGGTCAATTTTATTATTAATTAATGTTAAAAGGTGAATTTTTTAATGTGTGAAAACAACTAAAAAATCACTTATTTTGGATCGGAGGAAGTATTTCTTAAGGGGCATGAAAAATAAAATGTGTCAAGTATAAGTGAACGGAGGGAGCAGTAACTATTTGTCACGACCCTAAAACTACCCGGTCGTGATGGCGCCTATAATGATACTAGGTCAGCCCATATTCACATGTAGAACACAAAACGATCTTTTGTTCAGATTACCACTAACATAATATCTTATAACCATCTTGTTGAAACATTTTAAAGTAAAAGATAATAAGTCAAATTTTAAAACGCCGCCCAGAAATCCCGGAGTCACTAGGTCACAAGCATCTAAAGAGAATACATAAATCCGATACAAATGTCTAATACAAATAAAGTCTAGGAAGTACAACTGCTAAAGAAAATAAGAAGGAGAAGTAGGGCTGCGAATGCATGCAACTACCTTGCAAAAATCTCCGTGAAAGTCCCTGGTCAAGCATGCAGCTCACTCCACTCTCGCACCTGAATATGCACACAAGGTGCATGGAGTAATGTGAGTATACCAACTCAGTAGTAATGAAAATAAATAATTTCTAAGAGCTACGGAACACATAAAACCAGCCATCGATCCACAGTAAATGCAATTCTTCTCACAGAAACAAAGATATGATATTTTTTTATAACATTTGAAAGTCGATTTAAGTAAAATATCCTAATGTTTTATACGTCAATACCACACAAGAGGGGGGTGATTTGTGTGGTGTCCAATTTTCGAGTGCAGTCTCTATAGAAGAACCTGGTTCTTCTTGGTGTTCCAACTTCTACAGTTTGCGGAAAAGTAATTGCAGAATTTAAAAAACACAACAATTTTACGTGGAAAACACATGGCTCAAAAGGTAAAAAAACCACGACCTACTTCTCAGTAGGATTTTCCCAAACCCTTCATTATGTCAAAGAGCCAAACAACATTTACAAAATAAACTCTTTTGTAAACCTAAGGACTAACTCTAATCCCTTTGTGGCAAACTAGCCTCTAGCTATTTGCGACAAACTTCAAGTTAACTCTAACTTGAATAGTATGTATCTATTACAATTGCTTCTAGATAAAGCTGAAAGATACAATATGTAATCACCTACTACAACCAACTAGACTCAAAAGACAACAGATGGAACTGGTTCTTCTAGCTGGTTCAAGTAGCTTTTATGTCGCACAAGGATTCTGCTTGCAAAATTGCTTTGATAATTTTGCTTTCAGTTCTTGTTTCACTTCTGTGTTTGTGCGTAAATTCTTCAGCAGGAATGCTTCAACATTTTATAGAATCAGTAGTTGAGATGTTGTTGTTCAGTTCTAATGCAACTCTTCCTTGGTGGAAGAGTTTGTGTTTATCTCAACTTTCTTGATCTTGATTCTGTCCTACCTGAAATCGAACTCCATCTTCTTATCAATTTGCAACCTTTTCGCTTAGGAGATAACCTCTTAGTTCACAGATAATGTTTATCTCCTGTGCATGGACGCTTCTCGTGCCAATGGGTCTATTTGACTATGTTTGCCCTGATGGACTTGGTTCAACTGGGTTGGCATTTGTCAATCCTCAAAACCATGTAGTGACTTGATTCAACAAATTCCCCCTTTTTAATGATGACAAACTTTGTTCTTAACCCTGTACATACTTCAATCCATCATAGACACTTTTTATAGATTTAAACATTCATCATAGAGAGGCCAAGTTGATTAGGTTATAAATATCACAAAAAATCTTTAAAATTTTGAAAAGCACATATCTTCCCCCTTTTGGCATCATTGAAAAGTTGAAAAATGATAAACCTACCAGAATTATTAACAATTACTCATGGCCATTGAGGCAACTACAGGTGCAAAGCATGGATTACTCATCAAGAGAAACCAACAAATGTAAACTATATAAGAAACTGAGAAAGAATCAATAACCAAAAAGCAAAATTCATTGATTGGATAACTGATCAAGCACCATACACAAAAAAAGAAAAAAGGACAGTCGCAACCACGAGCAAAACAGAAGAAAAAAACATAACAAGATAAGACAATCCCAAACTGGGTCATAGAGGGGGTTTTCGGAGGCACTGGACTCCTAAGGCTGGGAAGGGGCAGAGGTTGTGGTCTTGGCTTGAATAAGTGATAGCATTTGATGAAGAACACCCTCATTCTTCTCCTTTTCTTTGGCTAATTCAGCTTTGAGAGCATCCCGCTCAGCTTCAACCTCTGTAAGGCGAGATTTCAAATGAAGGATCTCAGCATCCTTTATCTCACCTTCCTGCACAAGCGTCCTGACCTTGCTATTAACAGGAAGTTTCCTGGATGAACCAGGTTCATCCTCAGGAATATTCACAATGTAGTCACAGGTCAGCAGTGTGTTCTTCCCAAAATAGTCCTTAGAAGTTGCCATTTCAGCCTTCTTTACTTGAGCCTTGAAGTGAGCAAGCACAGTTGTCAGGATAAACCCATAAGGTATAGCGTGTGCCTTGGCTCCATTCACAACCCTGTCCAATAGCTGGATGATGAAGGCAGGCCAATTTATCTGTTTACCTATGTACAAGCATTCCATAAGTGTGAGATCCATATAGCTGGCAATGTGCCTTTGCTCTTGCCTAGGCAGCAGAAATTTGATCACAAACTCAAAGAACAGTTTGTGCTGAGGCTTAATCTCACTCTTAAACACTCCATGGGCTCAAGTTCTTGCTCATTTTCACAGAAAAACCTGGTGATTTGAAGAGCTGAGGGAAAACCATCCAGATTAGGACACATTTGCCTTGTGTAATCATCATAACCCTCAGAAGGGATATTCAGTATTTCCCCCAATTCCTTTGCATCAAACGAAATCTCAACTCCTTGTACCTTGAAGGATACCCTGCCATCTTTGACAATTATGTTGGCCATAAATTCAACCAACTAATTCCTAGCCAGCCTTCCCTCAAGGTGAAGAACCATGTCCTTCCACACTTGCACATCCAAGGTATCCATCAAGAAAACCATCCCTTATTCCTCAAGGTCTCTAAACAGCTTCCCCTTCAAGATAGCATGCTTTCCAAACATTGTGAGTTTGCCAGTCTCCTCACTAGACACTTCCACTTCTTCTCCACTACATTCCTCATCATCAACAATCTTTACTTTCTTTGACTCAGACCTGGTCCTCTTTGCAACTGTTGAGGGTGTGGCAGACACAGATGCTGACTTCTTGGAAGAAGCCTTAGCTTTCTAGGGTTTTGGTGTCTCAACCTCAACTTGTGCTAGTTTCTCCTCCTGATGGACCAGGTCCATCTTATCGTCATCAACAAGAACTGCATCAACAGGCTCTCCAACTTTTGCCTTTCCCTTGGTAGATTTCTTCTTCTTGCTCTCTCTCAGAGATTTTTTCAATTCTTCTTCTCCTTGCCTAACATTGCTTCTAGTAGCATGACTCTTTGGGGCAGGAGCATCAGCAGAAGATGAAGCTTTCCTCTTCTTGAATGAATTCCAAATCTATAAAGATCAGATTTTTCCCATCAAATTATGCTAAGTGAATGAATTCCAATTGAAAAATATCAGTTTTAGCCCAAAACCCAAAATTAGTCAAAACCCGACCCCAGGCCCGCGTCTCGGAACTCGACAAATTTTATACCAAAATGTTCTTCATCATCTCACGAGTCCGTAATCTCAAGCCCTAATTCCATCTTTTTCTAGTGATTTTCATAAATTAAACACTGATATTTTGATCCTTAATCACATAAAATCGAGTATTAGGGTCCAAAATCCTTACCTCAATGAAGAACAATGATTTCCTCTCTTAAAAATCGCCTCAAAAGCTTCTTCCCGTTCAAAAATGGTGGAAAGTAGGTTATGGTCGCGGAGAGTTTTAATTTATACTTCCCATGTCCGTACACTGTGCGATTGCATCTCTAGGAGTGCATTCACGATGAACAAAATTTACCAGCCCTTATATAACCCTATGCGATCGCAGCCTCCTCTATGCGATCGCATAGAACAAATTTACCAACAGTCTTCTCCAACTCTTCCGGATAGCCTCTAGTATAATGGTCATAATGTTTTGTACAACACTCCAAATTACAATTGGCTTAACTTTATGAAAACTAGACATCAAGAGCTACAACTTTCATTTTATGGATCATCTTAAATTCCTTATAGATTGTGAGTTATAAGCTTCCAAAGTCGGGAAAGTGCAACAAAAATTTTACTCTATGCGATCGCGGGAAGCCTTATGTGAGCGCATAGCACAACTAGATTTTTTCAAATTTCCTCTATGCTAACGCATCCAGATCAATCCTATCACACTGTACACCCCTGAAGCCACAAACCAACAACTAGAAATGGCCTAGAAATGGTCCGAAACCACCCGAAACTCACCCGAGACCCTCAAGACCTCAACCAAAACATACCAACACATCCCATAACATCACATAAACTTAGCCGAGCCTTCGAATCACCAAACAAAACGCGAAAACACTAAATCACATCGAATTCAAGCCTATGAACTTTGAAATTTCTAAATTCCACCAACGATGCCGAAACTATCCAAAACACATCTGATTGACCTGAAATTTTGCACACATATCCAAAATGATATTACAAACCTGTTCCAACTTCCGGAATTCTATTCCGACCCCGATAGCCTATTTTTCACTACTGACCGGAAATCGCCAAAAACTAACTTTCGCCAATTCAAGCCTAATTCTACACCAGACATCACAAAAATATTCCAAACACACTCCTAAGTCCCAAATCACCTAACAAAGCTATCCGAGCCAAAAAATCTACATTCCGAGATTGTTTACCAATAAGTCAACTCTCAGTTGACTTTTTCAACTACAAAGCTATTTTTAAAGACTAAATGTCTCAATTCTCACTATAACCATTCTGAACCAGAGCCGACCGACTCTAACACATCATAAACAGCATAACCAACCTATGACAAGGAAATAACAGCAATAATAATGCAAATTCTACGGAACGACCGACTGGGTCGTTACATGATTGGGATGAAGGAGTGGGTTCAGGGCTAGGTTCAGGAACTGGAGGGTTTTGAGTGGTTGAAGACCTAGTGGGAGAGTGTGAGCTGTATACAGATGGAGAGCTAGAACCGGTGTCTTCAAGACTGACCCCATAGTCAGGGGATGAAGTAGGGGGTGGTGTAGAAGACATTGTCATGAAGATTTTGGGGAGAGAAGAATGTTGATCACTTTGGTATGAGAGGAATGATGAACTTGGTTCGACGATTATGGTTTTGAAGAGGGGAGGTAATGATGGCCTTTTAAAGATGTGGTTATTAATTGTACACCGGGCATAATTCTTGGTCAAGTGGAAGTCTAGTCGCTGCAGGAGTGTCAGTGATTAGACGGTTATGAATCCCTAAATCTAGGCTAATTAAGGTTCGATGGGACTCTTTGAAACGGGTTCATTTTGGGATAAGTACTAAAAAATTGAAATGAACCAAATATAGATAGAGTCCTGCTCATGTGTGACTATAATTATTTCAATAAGTGTATGGTGATGAGCACGTACCTTGTCAGTCAGATGAACCAGCAGCAATGAACCAGGTTCATCGTGTTATAGTCTATAATTTGCCTCAATTTACAAAGATAGAAAAACATCATTAGCAACCAAGGAATCATATTAATACATGGAAAGAGAGTGTGGCAGTAAAGTCATGATACTGAGCAATGATTTATTTTTTTTACTGAGCAATGATTAGTCTGGTTAGTTACCTATTTTTAGTGTTTCTAGCCAAAATAAAATCATTTTGTTTTTCAATTAGGTGATCTTAATCATCCCCAATTCTAGCTTGTTTCTCTCAAAATGCTCCCTACTTAGTGCCTTAGTGAAGATATCTGCAATTTGTTTGTCAGTAGCCCAGAATTCGATTGAGATCATTCCTTTTTCATAGTTATCTCTTAGGAAATGGTGTCTAACATCTATGTGCTTGGTTCTCTTATGATGAACTGGGTTCTTCGTCGTGCTAATTGCACTAGTATTGTCACAGAAAATAGGAATGCATCCAACCTCTATACCAAAATCCATGAGTTGGTGCTTGATCCATAGCAATTGAGCACAGCATGAGGCTCCAACCACATATTCAGCATCAGCAGTAGACAGGGCTACAGTATTTTGTTTCTTGGTGGCCCAAGACACAAGGCAAGAGCCCAAAAAGTGAGCCATGCCTGAGAAAATGCCTTATGAATTACTTAAAGGGAGAAAGCTCAACATATCTCACCTTAGGGCTTTTGGATGCAAATACTTTGTGCACAACAATGGCAAAGATTCCCTAGGTAAATTCGATCCCATAAGTGATGAGGGAGTATTCTTGGGATATTCATCACATAGCAAAGCCTATAAAGTATATAACAAAAGAACCATGTGTGTATAAGAGAGTGTGCATGTTGTCTTTGATGAAACTAACACTCTTTCTGAGAGACAGGAACCAGAAGATGAAGAGCTTGGACTGGTCAGAAGCAGTGAACAAATTGAAGCAAATATGGAAGATGGAACAGGTGATGGACCAGGTCCAACCACCCCAAGCAACATGACAAGGGGAACTTAACAGCAAATCACTTTGGACCTTGGCCCTGATCCTGTTCCACAACAACTGTCACGACCCTTTCCAATCTTTATTTTATAACTAGTAAAACATAAATATTCTCCCTTATTGCTCCTTGTTACGGCGTGCAATCCGATCTCACTTGTCCACCGTTATTGCTCCTCCCTATATATATATTACCATTATTTCTCCTGTTGCGGCGTAAAACCCGATCCCACCTGTCCACCCTTATTACTCCTTGTTGCGGCGTGCAACTGCTCCCACCAGACAATCACATTTCATCATTTATAATAAGGGTTTCACAAATTAAATCAAAGGCTTTCACAATATTTATGTCTCAACAAATGCAAACAGAACGTTGTACAATTAAGAACTTCACCAAATATAACTACACATAAAAACCAATCGAACTGTATTATAAAGCACCGACAACCAGCTCAATCATTTATGTGCCACAATGAAGCCAAGGAACAATTAATACTTTCAATTAAGAGAGACAATATCTAACAAACAGGCAGACATGGAAGCATCTATAATCATGAAACAGTTAAGACAAAATATAATAAATTGGAAAAAGGGAAGGGATCATGCTAAGCAGATAATTTGGTGGTTCATAGATACTCGTCACCTCACCTATACACCACACAAATGCAACTTCACATAGCATTTACATCGGGGATTCCTATTCTCTCAAGTCAAGGTTAGACCAAACACTTACCTCAATTATGTAGGCCACTCACTGCTCAATTACAGTGTCATGACCCAAAATTCATTAAGGTCGTGACGGCGTCGGACACCACTGTCGGGCAAGCCAACACAAAATCGTTAAATCAAATTCCTATTTTAGTATTTTTAAATTATTACTTTTTATTTCATTATAAAGTAATCAAATAAAATTTACTGAGTAACTAACAAGATTTTAACACTTCAATTAACAAATACATCCCAAAATCATCCCAGAACCCTGTGTCACAAGTGCATGAGCAATTGCTAAGAAAATCCAATGAAATACAATAACCGTCTAGAATACAAATTGGACAGAACAGAAAAATACACTACTCTGAAAGAGACTCTACAGGTTGCTGGTCGTCTCGAGAGAAGCAGCTCTCCTAAGTCTCCAGGTCAGCCACATCGCTGCGTCAAGTGGTGCCACTAGATATATATATACTTGTGCAACAAATGCACAACAAGTGTAGTATGAGTACGAAAATAACGTGTACCCAGTAAGTATCCCGCCTAACCTTGAAGAGGTTGTGACGAGAGGTAGAATTTGACACTTGCTAGAGGTCAATTTAATATAAAAAAATATCAAGGGAGACACTAAGCATGGATATCATAGGTAATTAATAATTATTGATAGGAATCAACAACTTCTTCCACATTTATAAATTTTAAATCTTAGTCATTTTTAGTTGACAATTTATAATTCAAGGCCAGTAAATAGTTAAAAATCACAGAAAGTACTCAACAAATATCATGCTCAAGTAATGCCGAGGGTCGAACGGCTCGAACCAACGATAAATGTAAAGTGTGCATTGCCGAAGGGTCGAACGGCTCGAATCATAGATGCATCTATTACCCCGCTCGCGAATCGATCATGCGACGCGGTCATATATAAATAATAGAGTTACCCCACTCGCAAATCATACCTGCAACTCGGGTCCTCGTAGATACACACATTAAAACAGTGAATTCACATTTTATCAAGAAACAATTTGTCACGACCCGAAATCCCACCTTCGGGCCATGACTGCGTCTAACGTTGAACCCGCTA
>ML281552.1:959-31891 GCA_005239495.1 Nicotiana undulata
AAATATATGAAAATCATTCAATACATAAGCACAACAAGGTATTTAATCCACACTCAAATATGAATATTCCCATAAACAAGATTTAAGTGTTGGAAATAATACTACACACTTAGATAATCAATATAAAGCAAGGAAATGAAGAAACAAACATAAATGGGTAAGAAATCCTTAACCACAATGGTGAAATCTTGAAGACCCAAGTGTGTGTGCAAAGCCCTAGCTTCAAGACTTGTTTTTCTCTCTCAAAATTATATTTACAAAGCCAAAAGATATCCAAAAGATTCTGCTTGGTCGAGTATAAGAAGGGTTTGGGGATTAAAATGTGAAATACCAAAACTGCCCAGTTTTCGCCCAGACTTTGTTCTTCGTGATCGCGGAACTACGTTTGCGATCGCGTAGGCTCTCCTTTTAAAGATCTGCGATCGCGTGAGGACACTCTGCGGTCACGTAGAATGCGTTCTTTGACTTCTATGATCGCATGACAAACTCTGCGATCGCGTAGCACACTTCAGAGCAGGTATAATCATTTCTTATCCGCGAACGCTTGAACCAGTTCTACGATTGCGGTCACAATCTCCATGACTTCTACGATCGCAGACAAAACCTTTCGATCGCAAAGAGCATCACGATTCAGTCATTTTCCTTCATTTTGTCCTATTTTGACTTGATTTCTTCCATTTCTTCTCTAAATCACATAATACCTAAAAATTGCCAATAAACCTCAGAAATGTCCTAGTTTTCTATCAAAATTACATCAAAGTCTAAATATTGTGAGGAGATAAGTTGGTAAAATACCAACTTATCATTCATCCATGCTGATTCATCTGACTGATGAGGTACGTAATCTTCTCCATATATTAATTCAATTATAGTCATACATGAGCATGATTCTTTCCATAATTGGTTCAAATTCAAATACTTCGTACTTACCCAAATTGAACCAGTTTCAATAAGTCCCATCTTCACTTAAGTAGCCTAGTTTTAGGGGGAAATTAAATGTCTAATCAATGTCAGTCCTTCGGCGATTAGACTCCTACTTGAGTAAATACTCTGCAGTTGTAATCTCCCTAGCCACATCTTATATAAGGGTCATCATTACTCTTTTCTTCATAAAGCAANGCTGGTGTTTCTGCTCCAAAGGTACGAGCTACTCGTAGCATAGTGAGAGATGAAGAAGAGAAATTAGAAAAGGCTCTGCAAGAGAGCAAGAAGAAGAGGGAAGCAAAGGGAAAAGCGAAAGTTGGAAAGCCTGTTGAGGCTGTTGTTATTGAAGAAGAGATGTTGGACCTGGTCCAACAAGAGGAGCAGCTGGCTCCATTTGTGGCTGAGACACCAAAACCCACAACGGCTAAGACTTCTTTAAAGAAGTCATCTAGAATGTCTGTCACACCCACAAGATCTGTTAAGAGGACTAGGGACAAGCCAAAGAAACTGAAAATTGTTGAGAAAGAGGATGATGATGCAGACTGGAGTGGAGATGAGGAGAAGAAAATAGGAGAGGTGACTGACAGAGTTACCATATTTTGGAAAAGAACAATTCTGAAGGGTAAGGTGATGAAGGATCTAGATGAGCCTGGAATGCAGTATCTGCTGGGAACTCTAGAGGTGCAGGGCTGGAAGGACATGGTCCTTCGTATGGGAGGTAGGCTGGTGAGGGCTGAGTTGGTAGAATTCATGGGAAATGCTATTGTCAAGGACGACAGGGTCACATCAATGGTCAAAGGAATTGAAGTTTTTTTTGATGCTAAAGAACTAGGTGTTATTCTAAACATACCAGGTGAGGGATATGAGGACTACACAAGGCAAAGATGGCCTTGTCTAGATGGGACGGCCTCAGCAGTTAACATCACTAGGTTATTCAGTGATAATGAGAAGGAGATTGAACCCAGGCCGGTCTACAAGAGTGAAATGAAGCCAGAACACAAGATATTCTTCGAGTTCGTCATCAAGTTCCTACTTCCCAGACAAGAAAGAAGGCACATATCCAACTATATGGATCTGACCTTGATGGAATGCTTGTATAGGGGAAAGCAAATCAATTGGCCTGCTTTCATCATCCAACTCTTGGATAGAGTTGTGAATGGAACCAAAGCACATGCAATTCCATATGGCTTCCTTCTGACAACAGTGCTTGCTTATTATGGGGTTCCAGTGAAGAAGGCTGAGATGGCTACTGCGAAAGACTATTTTGGGAAGGAAACTTTGCTGACATGTGACTACAATGTCAATGTTCCTGTGGATCAACCTGGTTTATCTAGGAAGCAACCAGTCAACAGCAAAGTTAGAACTCTGGTGCAGGAAAGCGAGATCAAGGATATGGAGATCCTTCGTTTGAAGTCTCGTGTAATTGAGGTTGAAGCTGAGCGGGATACTCTCATGGCTGAATTAGCAAAGGAGAAAGAAAACAATGAGGGTGTTCTTAAGCAGATGCTTTCTCTCCTACAATCCAAGACCACAACCTCCTCTACACCTTCCCATCCTTAGGCTATTCAGAGCTTCCCCATAACCTTTCAAGTGCCCAGTTCGGGACGTGTTTCTGTCTTTAGACTTGTTTCTACTTTTTCTGTTTTTGCTCATGGTTGGTTTGTTTTTGTTTTACTGTATGGTGGTTGATAATCGTTACTAATCAATGAATTTTGCTTCTAGTTATTGACTTGTCTCAATTTCTTATTTAGCTTACATTTATTGGCTTCTTGTGTTGATTAATCATGCTTTGCACCTGCAGTTACCTCAGTGGCCATGAGTAATAATTAACAAATCTGGTAAGTGTATCATTTTGCAATCTTTTCGATGATGCCAAAAGGGGGAAGATATGGGCTGATTTTCTTAAAAGTGATATTTATAATCTAATGAACCTGGTTTCTCAATGATTAATGCTTAAAATCATACAAAGTGTTTGAAGTGTATACATGATTAAGCACAAAGTTTGTCATCATCAAAAAGGGGGAATTTGTTTACCCATGTCACTGCATATTTTTGAAGATTGACAAAGGCTGACCAGTTGAACCAAGTCCATCAGAGCACACATTCTTGAACTGAATAGCTGGCACATGAACTGTATATGCATAGGAGATGTTTTTGATAGTGAAGTATCAATGAACCAAGAGATTGTCTCCTAATGCGAAAAGGTTGCAAACTGATGAGAGAATAGAAGTCGAATTCAGCAAGGAAAGTAACAAAGGAAGGAAGTTGAGTTTAATTCGAATTCTTTCTCTTAGGAAGATTTGAACTAAAATTGATCAACGAATTAAACTATTGACTCTATAAATACTTGAAGTATTTCTGCTGGAGAAAGAGTCGCACAAGTACTGAAGTGAATCAAGATCTGAAAGCAAAATTCTCAGAGTTGTTTTGCAAGCAGATTTATTGTGCGATACAAAGGCCACAGATCAGCTAGAAGAACCAGTTTCATTATTGATGTATTGAGACTAGTTTATTGTAGTGGATGTTTCAATATTGTATCTTATTAGCTTTCATAGAAGAAAATTGTAATAGGTACACATTGTTCAAGTTAGAGTTAACTTGAAGCTTGTAGAAATTAGCTAGAGTCTAGTTGATACAAAGGGATTAGAGTTAGTCCTAGGATTACAAAAGAGTTTATTTTGTAAGTCCGTTTGGCTCAAAATTTTAATGAAGAGTTTAAGCAACTCCTACTGAGGAGTAGGTCGTGGTTTTTTCACCTTTTGAGCCAGGTGTTTCCACGTAAAACTCTCTGTGTTTTTACTTTAATGCTTTTATTATTCCACACCAGTAGAAGTTGGAACACAAAGAAGAACCAGGTTCTTCTTGTGAGACAACACTCGAAAAATTAGGTACCACACTGTTAACCTATATTCTTGTATGGCATTGACGTCTAAAATATCATATACATCAATAGCCATCAGGCTCGTTGCGGTGTGCAACTCGATCCATATACATTCACATAGCTCACAGCTCGCCGCTTAGGCCCTATCTTACTCACTAACCTCTCCAGTCTCTCGGCTCTCAGAAATCATACAAATCAACCTAAAAAGAGATAATGACATGTATCAACAGGAAAATAAGAGAAGAGGGAGATGTGATACGCAAGTAAAACAGTGAGTGAGTACAAAAAAACTAATACAAGCTAATTCAACAAGTACACAACCGCTGCGGATCCCAACAGTTATATCATATGGCCTAAGCATGGTTTCTAACATGATTGGCAGTCAAATCTCTAAATGACCAAGGGAATATGTAATTAACAATAAGCTATTTGACTTTACAGTCTCATTGGACGGACCAAGTCACGATCCCCCACGGTGCACGCCCACACGCATGTCACCTAGAATGTGTGTCACCTCAATACCAATTGGATAACACGTATTTTGGGGTTTCATACTCAGCACTAAGTTTACAGAGTTACTTACCTCGAAGAAGCCAAACCCAGTACCCATCAAGCCAAACGATGCTCCAAAAATGCCATCTTGCGCGTACCAACTTCTGAACGGTTCGAAACTAGCCAAAAGAAACTCAAAAGCATCAAATAATTCAAAAGGAAACAAACTCAATCGATAAAGGTCGAATCTTTAATTAAAAATCCCAAAATCGACCAAAACGTCAAACCCGGTCATGCGCCTCATAACATGACAAAACTCACAAAATTCAACAACCCATTCAATTACGAGTTCAACCATACTAGTTTCACTTAAATCTGACTCTGAATCAATGTTCAAAACGTAAAAATTCACCTTATCAAATTTTAGACAAAACCACCAAATTTCACTTTGAAATCATCAATCAAATGGCAAATATGAAAACAGATTCATGAAATATAACAAAAATCGAGTACAGAACACTTACCCCAACCCATATGTTGAAAATCGCCTCCAAACATTATCCAAATCCGAGCTTCTCAACTCAAAATATGACCAAATGAAGAAACTTTCGATATTATGTAATTTTGTTCGCTTTCTTGCCTCGTTTTGTGTGTCAAACAATCCCGAAACTTACTTTTGATGCCTCCAATGGATTTCTTGTGAAATTTCAGTCAAGTTAGGCTTTTGAATCATTCCATTTGACCTTATAATGAAGGAGATATGTTGGTTTCAATATTTGAAAATAGTGCAGATTTTTAAATACGAAGTCAGTGGCAATTTCGTTATTAATCTGAAAAATCTAGCAACCCAATTCCTAGTAAAATAACCATAAAATTTTAATATAATGTCCAAATTTGACTATTCATTTTGCTACGGATCCGTAATTATGATACATATCTAACGCTTTAATCTAAAAAGAAATCGGAGCTCATTTGTTTAATGTGGTACCATTTATGCTTGAAGAAACGATGTTGAAACATAAGAAAAATGAGCGCAATACAACCTAAACCTATCAGAAACTCACCCGAGCCCCTCGATACACCGTACGAACATACCAACAAGTCCCTCAATATAACACAGACCTACTCGAGGCCTCAAATCACTCATAGAAACATCGAAACGACGAAATGTATCTCAAATCAAACTTAATGAACTTTCGACTTCCAAACACTTGCGCCGAAACATATCAAATCAACTCGGAATAAACACAAATTTTTCCCAAAAGTCCTAATACATCATACAGAGCTAATCGTGCCTCAAACTATTGAGCGAAGTGAAAATGCTCAAAACGACCGATCATATTGTTACAGTGTCAGTACTGACTAGGTAGAGCAGATTCTCCCCCACACCGTAGGGATTCGTGACTAGTCGAGATTCTTTCAGAAGTTTAGACCGGCCCTCCCTTCCACATGTAATTTTTCTATTCTAGCCGTGATTGTTTTTTATATTGGTTTGTGTCGTTGTAAACCCCTATGCTTTTTTGTCTTCAAGTTCAGTTAAGGGGTCTTCAAGAAGGAATAGGGCACTCGTGCTCACATTTAGAAGGAGAAAGTCTGCCATGACTTTTGTCTCCACCCCTGTTGTGGCTACTGCGCCTTCTATCTCCGCCCCTATCTCGGTTGCACCCCTTCCTTGGTCGTCTTCACTTGTTGATGAGCATGATAAAGTCTCCCCCAGTGATGGGGACCTAAGGCCCCACAAGAGGAATGCTGAGGACGTTTGGGGGGGTGGGTTGTTGATACCCAATTTTTCCTCTTATATTTCAAATATACATATATTCTTTCAAAAGAGTGCATATGCATCATCATTGGATTCATAAACACATACAAGTATTTTTCCTAATTTTTCCATAATTTTAAAAAAAATTAAATCAATTTATTCCCATATTTTATTAAATAAATAATCATTAATTACATCACAAATAATGTTTATGATGATTTTATCATCTAACCTCATCATTTATATCCATATTAAGCTCTAAATGTTTTTTTCTGTTAATTAAAATTTGTATCTCATCAAGTAATGAATTTACATGCAGCTAACTCATCGGGACTCATGAGTCAGTTTCTCAGAAATTTACAAAACATTTCTATACTTTCCTAGGCTGGGTACCAATTCAACCTATATAATACTGTAAAGACCCGTAAAATTCTATGTCTGGAATAATGCCCGAATAGGTTCCTGTGTTGTTATAACTGTAGAAACTCTTAAAACGGACCTATTTTGATTAAAAAGTACCCCGAAACTTAAAAACAAATCCAGAATTATGCTGTTATGCGATGCACTATGCGATCGCATAACGTGTATGCGGACCGCATAATGGTCGAATACCTGGACAGGCTACTGTCCAATTGAGGACAACTATGCGGACCAGAATGCGATCGCATTTTGGGTATGCGGACCGCATAGTTGCCGCATTCTTGCCCCACGGTTCTTGCGAAGGAGGTTATGCGACGCACTATGCGATCGCATAACAGGTATGCGGATCGCATAGTGGTCGCATACCTGGGCAAATTATTTTCCAATTTTGGCCCGTTTGAGGGCCAACTATGCGACAGGAATGCAGACCGCATAGTAGGAATGCGATCGCATTCCTGACCGCATTTTTCTGTCGGGGCTCCTATTTTCTAAATTTAAAACCCGACCCCCTATTTAATAAAACACCCCTCCCCTTCATTTTTAAGGAATTTGTGAACAAAATAGAGAGAGGGGAGAGAGGGTTCTTGAGAGAGAAAGCTTCTTCTCCATCAATTTGATTTTTCCAAAATCACTCAGGCCTGGGAATTTCGAGTAATCTTCTTCTTCATTCTAACAAGTAAGTCCCCACCCCATTTCCCTTGAATTTTCAGATTTTTTGTTAATAGTAGAACTCCCCAAAATGGGTTCTTGAAGATGAATGTGAAGAACCTTGCATGCATGTTCATTTATTGTCACAATCTAGTAAAGGGAAGTGGGTTAGAGCAAATAATCACAAAGAGGGGGGTTGGTAATCTGAGGGGTCTTATAACATTCCATAAATTCCTAGGCGAGTTCAAATTGTGTTCATGATTCCCAATTCTAAGATGAATGTGTTACCTTATGAATTAGATTGACGTTGCTTGACGGTCTGGTGATTTAGGAATAGGAATTAGAAGGGAACTTCGACTCCATGTATGTATGGCTAACTTTAACCTTTGTAGAATCCTCTTGTTGGTGTCCGAGCATACGGTATGTGTACTTTGTTTGAGAAAATGTGAACTAACTATCGAATTGTGTTGACGCGTAATACTTTACTCCCTGAATTTCTTGTTGACTACTATGCTAGTTGAGATTGTGAAAACTGGTTTGTTTTGCCTATCTTGTTATGTGCAAAGCTCAAAAAATGCTCGAGGGTATCGATATGAAAGTATGTATTAATGAATGAAAGAATGTTAATATGCCCAAGTATGGGAATGTATAAAATTGCTAAACATCGTGCGTGGTAAGTAATGAAAAAAGGTATTGGGAAATGATGTAATTGAGTTGAACGATTATGGAAACACCGTGTACATGAATTACTGCTTGGTGAGAGTCGTTGTGCCTTGAGTCCACATAGAGAATTGTTGATATGAACTTGTGTTCCCTGTAATGAAGATCCTTGTGATTTAATTGTTGGTTATTGTTGTTATAAAATATGATTGTCTGGTGGGATCGGATTGCATGCCGCAACAAGGGGTAATAAGGGTGGACGAGGTAATAAGGGTGGCCGAGGTAATAAGGATGGAATGTGGTTGTGTTGAAATGAGAAGTTGTGAAACTCTTGAATATGGTGGTGTTGAAACGAGAATCTGTGAAACTCTTGAATATGGTGGTGTTGAAAGGAGAATCTGTGAAACCCTTGATTTTGGTTGTTTCTGTTTCTGTTCAATACTTAACTGTCACTTATATGTGTATTGCTTGATTGTACTTAGGGTAAAGTTTTTTCTTACATACTAGTACTATTCCACGGTACTAACGTCCATTTTGCCGGGGGCGCTACTTCTTTTATATGGGTGTAGGTGGTTCCATAGCAGGTAGCTCAACCCGCGGTTAGTGGTGCATTCTCATCATCTCTTCAGCAGTTTTGGTGAGCCCCTCTTCCTCTCAGGGCCGCATGTGGATTATACTATCCTCTTTTGCTTATGTTGTAAAGGTATAGTCGGGGCCTTGTTGCCGGCAAGTTATGAAAAACTCCTAAGAACTCTTAGAGGCTCCGTATACACTGTGTGGGTTGTATATGTATATGTACATGTATATTTTGGGCGGTAGTTGTACTCACTCGTAATTGTGGATCGCGGATCAAAAATGTTGTATGTAGCTTGTATATTTCGAATTATCTGTTGAAAACTAAAAGAGGAAAATGAAATTTTGTTGTAAAGTGTACTTTGACTCTAAATTGGCTAACTCATATGGAATAATGTACGTTATGAAAATAGGGTAATACGTTGGGAAGGAATGGAAATCCAGGTCCGCTTGACTGTGTTCATCCGGTTAGGCGCCGGTCTCGTCCCTCGGTTTTGGGGCGTGACAAACTTGGTATCAGAGCCTAAGGTTTTAAAAGTGTCGTAGGATGTCTCGGAGCCGTGTCTAGTAGAGCCCTTCTTATCGGTGTGTTGTCGACCACATCTATAAGTAGGGGGTTGCATGGACATTTAGGAAAGTACCCTTTCATTGTTACTCTATGTCGTGTGACGAAGTGAAAGGTGAGAATATCTTTATCTAACTCGCGCATTGTCCTAATTTTCAGTAAATGGCACCCAAGAAGAGAGCTCGACTCAGCCTAGAGGCCAATGCCACCCCAAGTGTGGCCATAAATCTTTCATCCGATGGTGCGAGTGAGAATGATTCCTTCACCTTGAATCTGCCTGACTCCTCCATGCCAGGCCAGTCTATTCCTATTCCTGCTCCAGCGGAGGATACTAAAATCTCTCCCGCTGATGTTCGTGATCGTTCCTCAGTCCCAGCTTCCGGTCCCAGTATTTCTGATGGGGACCTTAGGGGAGCCATCCAGATGTTGACTTAGTCAGTGGCCTCCCAGGCTGCCCCTGCGTCCTCTAGCAAGCAAGGGGATTCTTCAGGTTCTAGGGTCAACCAGTTTCTGCGGTTAGCCCCTCCAGAGTTCACAGGCACCGACCTAGAGGCCGATCCTCAAGCTTTTGTAGATGAAATGTACAAGACCCTACAGGTTATGAAGACTACTGAAACAAAAGGAGTTGAGTTAGCTTCCTATCGTCTAAAGGGAGCAGCATATTCGTGGTTTGAGATGTGGGA
Source organism: Nicotiana undulata (assembly GCA_005239495.1). NCBI lineage: Eukaryota > Viridiplantae > Streptophyta > Magnoliopsida > Solanales > Solanaceae > Nicotiana > Nicotiana undulata. Next base: position 10,565 of record ML281552.1, read on the forward strand.
GAGTTCCCGTGGATAGGGGAGCCCTTCGGCGAGGTGGGTCGAGTTTGTAGACGCTTTCATGGATCATTTATTGCCTGCCGAGGTTATGGAATCCCGTGCTGCAGAGTTTGAGGTCCTTAAGTAGGGCCACATGAGTGTGTGGGAGTACCATATGGAGTTTGTGTGCTTGTCCAAGTATGCTACCCACATGATGCCGACTATGGAGGCCAGAGTTCGTCGATTTGTTCAGGGCCTTGGTCCCGTGGTTGTCAATAAGGCTGCTACAACTGCTTTGCATTCAGATATGAACTATGGTAAGATTGTGGGTTTGGCCCAGGCTACGGAGGCCCGAAAATTGAAAATAAGAATGGAGAGAGAGGGTAGTAGTAGGGTCTGGTCAGCGGGCAACCCTGGGAGCTCAGTTTTAGGTGCGAGATCAGCCCTTGGGAGAGGTTCATCAGGGCCATCTCAGTCCTATGCTCAGTCCTCATCCAGTGCGCTGCCATCAGGGCACAGTTATCAGCAAGGAGGTCGCTTTGGGCCCGGTTCAGATAGCAGGAGGTTCCACCAGTCAGGTCGTTCTGGTGGGAGGTTTCAGCAGCAACGGAGGGCCCCATGTCCTAAGTGTGGGAGGTTCCATTATGAGCCATGTTACTTGGATATTCTGGTATGCTACAGATGCGGAGTGAGGGGTCATATCCAGTGGGATTATCGTGCGCTCAGTCAGGGCACAGATAAGGGCACTACTCAGCCGTCCAGTTCTTCAGCCGCTATATCTTCAGCACGCCCTCCAGCTCCAGTAGGGTGCAGTGCTGCTAGGGGTAGAGCACAGGGTCAAGGGGGACCCAGTCGGTTCTATGCTTTGAGTGGTCTCCTGAGTGCGGAGGCTTCTCCAGATGTTGTCACAGGTATTCTAACTGTCCAGTTGCTTGATATTTATAATCTTATTGATCCGGGGTTCTCTTTGTCACATGTTACTCCATTTATTGCTTCAAGTTTTGGGACAGAACCCGAAAAACTTCATGAGTCGTTCCCAGTGTCGACTCTGGTTGGTGATTCTATTACGGCCGCGCGACTCTATAGGAATTGTGTTATTACGGTGTAACGACCCGACCGGTCGTTCTGCATATTAGGACCCCGTTCCCCTACCTCGAGACTTCCCATAGCGGCTTCTTATGATTTATGACTTTCCTATAAAGTTTGGTGTCATTCCGAGTAGTATAGGTCGGTCCGGTGCATTGTTATAGAAATCAAGAACTTAAAGTTCTTAAGTTATGTTTCTAAGTGGGGGAGGATGTAAGACCCGTAAAAATTTCATATCTAAAATCAATACCCGATAATTATGGACTAGTACCATACGAGATACCATATGACCACGTTAGTATAATATATGAAGTATATATAAAGTATATTAAAAATAGGTAGAATTTTGAGTAATTGGCTAATTACCGGGTAACGTAACATTGCCTAACTACCTAATAAGTGGATAATATTAAAATTTCCCATCCCACACCCACGTGGAAACAAGCCACCCCAAGCTTTATGACTCTTAAAACTTATGGATTATGTGGCAAAGAGTTGAGCTTTCATTGACTTGTGCGTTGCACAACCTTTGGACGAATCTATGCACTGATGTTTTTTACATTGTAAGAAAGCAATTCAAAATCCAATGATTTCTCAACATTGGCAAAACACACATGTTCCCTTCCTAGAATTCATACTTCCTATATGTAAAAAACCAATTACTCATACATAAGTGAAAACTCTCTATTCTTTATTTGGGTAGTTTTCAGTGTTGTGAATAGTGCACTGGTGGTGGTAGGATTTCAGACACCCCATTTTCTTCGACTGTGCAACTTCAAGATTTGCTAAAATTCTCATGCGTTTCATCATTGTATTGCCATGATAAAAGTTCTTGTGGGATATATCTTTATAGTTGGATTCACTTCTATGGTCCTCTGTTAAAGTGGGGTTTGTTTGGAAGACACGGATACATATTAATGTCAAGCTAAGAGCTTTTCTATTGAATTGTTTCACAGTAATTTTTATGAAGATCTCAAGAGTGTGAATTGACTGTACTATAATTCCAATTCTGTGCTTCAATAGAGGGAAGTACGATTCAACCTTTCCCAAGAATATTATACGAATTGTTTCTACTCCAGTTACGAGTCCTCAGGTGTTGAGTTCGGGGTTCCAGGTGCGTTCTTGGTCCGAGAGGTAGATTCGACACGAGGTGAGTCTCCTTTTTAACCTTGTAAGAGTGAATTGTCCCCATAGGTGTTCTATATGGTGTGTGTGATTGTTTTGGGGACTACGTCCGTACAAAGTGACGAGAGTCCGTACGTAGCGACTATTATGCTATGTCGGGTAGTTTTAGGGCTCACAAGCATATTTTATGTGACATATATGTATCCTTAGCGTACTTTGAGTTGCTTATTATCATGGAATTAGTATGGAAATGGGGAAAGTTGTATTGAATTCTCAGTTGATTAATCATTGTTACAAAGTATAGCCCTACTGAACTTATTGACCAATTCGGTATATATATGTATATATAGGAGTCAGCACTCGAGTCGCAGGTATGATTCGCGATCGAGGGAAGCTTTATGGTAATTCAGTATAAGTGTGTCAGCACTCGAGTCCCAGGTATGATTCGCGATCGAGGGAAGCTTTATGGTAATTTGGTATAAATGTGTCACCACCCGAGTCGCATGTATGATTCGCGAGCGGGGGAAGCTTTACGACTATTCAGTGATTAGATATTCCTTCGACTCTGGCCGGTTGTCTTATCCTTGTGTGCGCATGACTATTTAGTATTGTTTTATTGATATTGTCTTGACAGATATTTGGGGAAAAGGAAAGTGTACATTGTTGTTTACTTTCAGTAGTTACCTGGATTTCTGTACTTGATACGTATTTGCTGCTCACTGTCTTACATGTCTACTGTATTTCATTACATCCTGTCATATCTTAGATTGTTGGACCTTAGTGAGTGTCAAGTCAACCTCTCGTCACTAGTTCTTCGAGATTAGACGGGATACTCACTGGGTACATATTTATTTATGTACTCATGCTGCACTTCTGTACTTAACTGTACAAGATCTGAGGCTGGCGCATCTTGTTATCAGACTGGAGCTAGATATTGACTGTAGCGGACCTGACTTCACGGTGAGCTGCTTCTCCTAACGATCCTCAACAACACCATGGAGTTTCTTTTGCTTATGTTCCCGTCTATTTGTTTCAGACTGTGGGATTGTATATTCTACCTTTTGTCTATCCGGTTAGTATGCCCGTGATACTCGTGACACCAGTTCCTGGCACACACGTAGTATTTGTGTAGATTATGTCCATACATATATGCATATTTTGGACTCACACCTCATTATGACTGTTTTATTTAAAACTGGTTAGTTACTTCTAATCGGTTAATAATCTAAGCTTTGTAACTTAGTATATATATTGATATGTTTAAGGCAAATGAGAAGGAACCGTAGTAGTTTAAAGGTTGGCTTGCCTGACCCCGCTATTGGACACCATCACGACCTGAGTTAGGATTTTGGGTCGTGACATACGGTGTGTGGTCAAGATACCACGGCCTATATTATTGAGTTGGAGATGTTAGAGTTTTATGTAATCATGGGAATGGATTTGCTTTATTCGCGCTTTGCTAAACTCGACTGCCGAACCAGAATTATGAGGCTCGAATTTCCTAACGAGATCGTTATTGAATGGAAAGGGGGTGATGTGGTGCCAAAGGGAAGGTTTATTTCCTATCTTAAAGCCTCCAAGATGATCAGGAAAGGATGCATCTATCATTTGGTTCGGGTTGCGGACACCACTTCAGAGGTGCCTGCTCCCGAGTCCGTGCCGGTTGTGAATGAGTTTCTTGAAGTGTTTCCGGATGAGCTTCCTGGAATTTTGCTAGATAGAGAGATCGATTTCGGGATTGATGTATTGCCAAATACGCAACCAATATCTATTCCACCTTATAGAATGGCGCCAACGGAATTGAGAGAGTTAAAGGAGAAACTGAAAGATCTATTAGAAAAGGGTTTCATTCCGCCAAGTGTGTCGCCTTGGGGCGCACCGGTTCTTTTTGTCAGAAAGAAAGATGGATTGCTTCGAATGTGTATTGATTATCGGCATCTCAACAAGTTCACCATCAAGAATAAATATCCACTACCTCGGATAGATGATTTGTTCGATCAGTTACAAGGTGCTAGGTTCTTCTCAAAGATTGATTTACGGTCAGGGTACCACAAGTTAAAGATCAGGGAGCAGGATATTCCTAAGACCGCCTTCAGTACTCGTTATGGGCACTTTGAATTTCTGGTAATGTATTTTGGGCTAACCAACGCCCCAAAAGCTTTTATGGATCTTATGAATCGGGTTTTCAAGACGTTTCTTGACTCCTTCGTGATAGTCTTCATTGATGATATCCTTGTTTATTCGCGAAGTCAGGAAGATCATGCTAAACACCTTAGGGCGGTTCTGCAGACTCTTTATCAGCACCAGTTGTACGCAAAGTTTTCAAAATGTGAGTTTTGGCTAGAATCGGTCACCTTTCTGGGCCATGTTGTTTCTAGGGAAGGGATTCAAGTTGATCCCCAAAAGATTGCAGCGATAAAGGATTGGCCTAGACCAACGAACCCGACAAAGATTCGCAGTTTCTTGGGTCTAGCTGGGTATTATCGGAGGTTTGTGGAGGGTTTCTCTACTCTCACTTCCCCATTGACTAAGATGACGCAGAAAGCAGTTAAGTTTCAGTGGTCCGATGCTTGTGAGAAGATTTTTCAGGAATTGAAGTCGAGATTGACTTCGGCACCAGTGTTGACTTTGCCAGAAGGTTCAGAGAGATTCGTGGTTTATTGTGATGCTTCGAGAGTTGGTTTGGGGTGTGTGTTGATGCAATGTGGTAAAGTTATAGCATATGCTTTAAGGCAGCTCAAGAGTCACGAGAAGAACTATCTGACGCATGATTTGGAGCTCGCACCGGTTGTGTTTGCAAACTTTGGCGGCATTATCTTTATGGGGTCCATGTGGACGTGTTCACGGACCAGAAGAGTCTTCAATATTTATTCAAGTAGAAGGAGTTGAACTTAAGGCAGCGTAGGTGGTTAGAATTGCTCAAGGATTACGATATAAATATTTTGTACCATCCAGGAAAGGCGAATGTGGTTGCCGACACTCTTAGTCAGAAATTCATGGTAGCTTGGCACATTTGGAGGTCGGTCAAAGGCCTTTGGCTCGGGAGGTTTATCAATTGGCCAGTCTTAGGGTCTGTCTTTTGACCTCAGGTGAGGGGAAAGTCGTGGTGCGTTATGGAGCGGAGTCCTCGCTTGTAGCGGAAGTTAAGGAAAAGAAATTCAGAGACCCAGCATTGATACAATTGAGGGAAGCGATTTTAAATCACAAGATTTCAGCTTATTCACTCAGCAATGATGACGGTGTCAGGGGAGACTATGTGTTCCAGTTGTGGATGATCTCCGGGAGAGGGTGATGGCAAAGGCTCATAATTCCAGGTATTCTGTTCACCCGGGTTCTAAGAAAATGTATCACGATCTCAACGAAATTTATTGGTGGGGTAGTATGAAGAGGGGTGTGGCGGACTTTGTGGCTAGATGTCCGAATTGTCAGCAGGTGAAGGCCGAGCATCAGAGGCCCGGTGGGTTGACACTGCTCATGGAAATACCGATATGGAAATGGAAATGATCAATATGGACTTCGTGGTAGGGTTACCTCGCACTCGGCGCAAGTTCGACTCAATTTGGGTAATAGTGGATCGACTCACGAAATCAGCTCACTTCTTACTAGTCAAGTCCACTGATACTGCAGAACAATACACTAAGTTGTATATCAAGGAAAGAGTCAGACTTCATGGCACTCCAGTTTCTATCATTTCGGATCGAGGGGCCCAGTTCACAACTAACTTTTGGAAGAAATTTCAACAAGGTTTGGGTACTCAGGTAAATCTCAGCACGGCTTTCCACCCGCAGACTGATGGTCAAGTGGAGGGGACTATTCAGACGCTTGAGGATATGTTACGGGCTTGTGTTTTGGATTTCAAGGGTAGCTGGGATGATCACTTTCCTCTTATAGAGTTTGCTTACAATAACAGCTTACAGGCTAATATTCAGATGGCCCCATTTAAGGCATTGTACGGGAGGAGATGTAGGTCTTCGATCGGATGGTTTGAGGTTGGTGAGGCAGAATTGTTAGGACCAGATCTTGTGCACCAAGATATGGGAAAAGTTAGAGTCATTCAGAAGAGGATGAAAGCTGCTCAGAGTCGTTAGAAATCCTATGTGAATGTTCGTCGTAGGTATTTAGAGTTTCAATTAGATGATTGGGTATTCTTGAAGGTATCTCCCATGAAAGGGGTGATGCGGTTTGGGAAGAAAGGATAATTGAGCCCTAGGTATGTCGGGTCGTATCGGATCGCTCAAAGGATAGGGCAAGTCGTGTATAGGATGGAATTGCCCCCTGAAATATCATTAGTGCACCTGGTATTCCATGTGTCTATGTTGAAGAAAGTGGTTGGAGATCCATCCGCCTTCGTGCCAGTTGAGACTATTGAGGTTAATGAAGAATTATCGTACAAAGAGGTTTCAGTTTCTATTATTGATAAGAAAGTCTGTAGGTTGAGGAACAAAGAAATTGTTTCAATTAAAGTGTTGTGGCGAAGTCAACGAGTCGACGAAGCCACGTGGGAAACGGAGAATGAAATGAAAGAAAAATATCCCCATTTGTTTGAACAAGTCTAGTAGTGATCTTGAGAACTGCCATCTCTAAGTGAATACACCTTTGTGTTTAAGTTTGTGCAACAACACTTCACTCTCCTAATTTCCTTACTATTGTAACCTCTCAAAGTTGTGCCATATTTGTGTAACATTGTGATTGTTTGGGTAATCTACAGCTCTTTGAAGTATGCTAAAATTTTGTGCAATTCATGTGGTAATTAGATGATATGCAAGTGGTGGTGTTAACTGAATTACGTGCAAATTTTTGGAGTAAGTGAAATTATGTGAAACTCGTGTGGTGGTTAAACAATTAATAGAAGTGTAGATCAGTAGTGATTAATTGAAGTGTATATGGCATGTGGAAGTAATTGAATATATGCAAGCTGTTGAGGTAACAAGATTATATACAAGTTGTTAGAATAACTGCATTATGTAGCATTTAATTGGTTAAGAACATGTGTTTCGGGGGCTCTCTGACAGGTAGATAGGCCTAATTATAGAGGAAACTTTGGCAAAAGATTCAGAAAATATCGGAGTTAGTGAAATTTGGGGGTTAGCATGTTGTGTTTTCAAAACCAAACGACTTTCTGATCCTCATTCGAGGACGAATGATATTAAGTGGGGGAGGATGTAAAGACCCGTAAAATTCTATGTCTAGAACAATGCCCGAATAGGTCCCTATGTTGTTATAACTGTAGAAACTCTTAAAATGGACCTATTTTGAGTAAAAAGCACCCCGAAACTGAAAAAATAAAAAAAATCCAGAATTGTGTTGTTATGCGATCGCATAACGTGTATGCGAAATACATAATGGTCGCATACCTAAACAGGCTACTGTCCAAATTGAGGACAACTATGTGGCCCAAAATGCGATCGCATTTTGGGTATGCGGACCGCATAGTTGCCGTATTCTTGCCCCGCGGTTCTTGCGAAGGAGGTTATGCGAAGCACTATGCGATCACATAACAGGTATGCGGACCGCATACCTGCGCATATTGTTTTCATATTTTGGCCCATTTGAGGGCCAACTATGCGACACGAATACGGACTGCATAGCAGGAATGCGATCGCATTCCTGACCGCATTTTTGTGTCGGGGCTCCTATTTTCTAAATTTAAAACCCGACCCCCTGTTTAATAAAACGCCCCTCCCCTTCAGTTTTAAGGAATTTGTGAACAAAATAAAGAGAGATTATAGAGGGTTCTTGAGAGAGAAAGCTTCTTCTTCATCAATTTGATTTTTCAAAAATCACTCAGGCTTGGGAATTTCGAGTAATCTTCTTCTTCATTATAACAGGTAAGTCCCCACCCCATTTCCCTTGAATTTCAGATTTTTTTTTAATAGTAGAACTCCCCTAAATGGGTTCTTGAAGATTAATGTGAAGAACCTTGCATGCATGTTCATTTATTGTCACAATCTAGTAAAGGGAAGTGGGTTAGAGTAAATAATCACGAAGAGAAGGGTTGGTAATCTGAGGGGTCTCATAGCATTCGATAAATGCCTAGGCGAGTTCAAATTGTGTTCATGATTCCCAATTCTAAGATGAATGTGTTACCTTATGAATTAGATTGACGTTGTTTGACGGTCCGGTGATTTGGGAATAGGAATTAGAAGAGAACTTAGACTCAAGGTACGTATGGCTAACTTTAACCTTTGTAGAATCCTCTTGTTGGTGTCCGAGCATACGGTATGTGTACTTTGTTTGAGAATATGTGAACTAACTGTCCAATTGTGTTGAGGCGTAATACTTCACTCCCTGAATTGTTTTTTGACTACTATGCTAGTTGAGATTGTGAAAAGTTCTTTCTTGTGCCTATATTTTTATGTGCAAAGCTTGTAAAATGCTCGAGGGTATCGATATGAAAGTATGTGTTAATGAATGAAAGAATGTTACTATGCCCAAGTGTGGGAATGTATATAATGGCTAAAAATTGTGCGTGGTAAGTAATGAAAAAGGGTATTGTGAAATGATGTAATTGAGTTGAACGATTATGGCAACACCGTGTACATGAATTACTGCTTGGTGAGAGTCTTTTTGCCTTGCGTACACATAGCGAATTGTTGATATGAACTTGTGTTCCCTGTAATGAAGATCCTTGTGATTTAATTGTTGGTGATTGTTGTTATGAAATGTGATTGTCTAGTGGGATCGGATTGCACGCTGCAACACGGGGTAATAATGGTGGACGAGGTAATAAGGGTGGCCGAGGTAATAAGGATGGAATTTGGTTGCGTCGAAATGAGAAGTTGTGAAACTCTTGAATATGGTGGTGTTGAAATGAGAATCCATGAAACTCTTGAATATGGTGGTGTTGAAAGGAGAATCTGTGAAACCCTTGATTTTGGTTGTTTCTGTTTCTGTGCAATACTTGTTGGTTCGTTTAACTGTCTCTTATCTGTGTATTGCTTGATTGTACTTAGGGTAAGGTTTTTTCATACATACTAGTACTATTCCACGGTACTAACGTCCCTTTTGCCGGGGCGCTACATCTTTTATATGGATGTAGGTGGTTCCATAGCAGGTAGCTCAGCCCGCCGTTAGTGGTGCCTCCTCTTCATCTCTTCAGCAGTTTTGGTGAGCTCCTCTTCCTCTCGGGGCCGTACGTGGATTATACTGTCCTCTTTTTTTTTATGTTTTAAAGGTATAGCTGGGGCCTTGTTGCCGGCAAGTTATGTAAAACTCCTAAGAACTCTTAGAGGCTCCATAGACACTGTGTGGGTTGTATATGTATATGTACATGTATATTTTGGGCGGTAGTTGTACTCACTCGTAATTGTGGATCACAAATCAAAAATGTTGTATGTAGCATGTATATTTCGGATTATCTATTGTTGAAAACAAAAAGAGGAAAATGGAACTTTGTTGTGAAGTGTACTTTGACTCTAAATTGGCTAACTCATATGTAATAATGTACGTTATGAACACGGGGTAATACGTTGGGTAGGAAAGGCAGTCCAGGTCCGCTTGACTAGGTTCATCTGGTTAGGCGCCAGTCTCGTCCCTCGTTTTTGGGGCATGAAAAGAACACTTTTCCATTTACAATTATTTTTTCCTTTAATATGTAAATGTATGGCTATATCTCTTGTTCTCTGTCTGATGTTTTTCTCCTTTAATTGAAATCTTCTAGCATTTCTTTCACCCCATATATGATAGATTGTAGCTGCAAAGAGGAATCCCAAGATGTGTGTCCATGGTCTGTTGTTAACTATGCTTTCCACCAACTGCACTTCTTCCTGCCAGGTCCCTATTCTTCTATGTATGCCTAGACACCCCAATATAGAACTCCACATATGCTGTGAATAAGGACACTCAAATAACATATGCTCCAATGTTTCATCTCTACCAATTGAGCACAATACACACCCTTTGTCAACTTGAATTCCCCATCTCTCTAGCTTGTCAACAGTAGCTAATATGTTTTGTATTGCTAGCCATAGAATAAACTGATGCCTGGGAATAATGTTTTGAATCGGCACTGCTTGCTTCCATTCTACTTTCCGAAACTGTGGTGTAAAGAATTTGTATGCTTTTTTTATGCTGTACTTTCCTTGTGATTCAAAGCTTCTTAAGATTGTTGAAGGATTCCCATAATTCTCTAACTAGTTTCTTGCCTCTAATGTTTTCCTAACTAGCCAGCATGCTTGTTTAGGAATAGGACAATCTTCTATAGTCTTCTGCTTTATGTAAAAATAGTGAATCCATTTCACCCATAGACTGTCTTTCTTCTGGTTGACAGCCAACAACAGTTTGCAAATTGCTGATTTATTCCATCTGTAGAAGTCTAGAATGTTCAGGCCTCCAGCTGCCCTAGGCATGCATATTTTCTCCCAAGCAACTAGAGGTTTTTAAGACACCTCATTTTTACCTATTCATAGGAATGTTCTGCATATACTAGTCACCATATTGATGATCTTCTTAGGCAACAGGAAAATCTGGGCCCAGTAAATCTGCATCTCGAACATGACACTTCTGATTAGTTGCAACCTTCCACTGTATGATAATAATTTGGTTGACCAACATCTAACTCTTGTAATCATCTTTTCTACTAAGGGTAGATGCTGATGAACTGTAAGCTTCCTTGAAGGTAGAGGAACACCTAGGTATCTGAATGGTATTTCTCTAGTAGCAAAGCCCATCTCTTGTATAATCTGGTTCTTGAATTCATTAGACACCCCTCCTATATACAATGAACTCTTCTCCATATTGGCTTTAAGTCCAGGCTCTTTAGAGAAGTGATTAAAATCCTGCAACATCAACTGGATTGAAATTTTGTCTGCCCTTCAACATAAAAGCAGATCATCTGCAAAACATATAAGAATTAAATTTAGCTTTGAACATCTGGGGTGATGGTTGAAGTCAGGATAAGAATTCAAGTTCTTCAAGGATCTGTTCAAATACTCCATTGCCAATACAAACATGTAGGGTGACATTGGGTCCCTCTGCCTTAGTCCTTTTTTGCTCTGAATCTGGTGGTCAATCCCCCATTGATCAACAAGGCATAGCTGACAGTTGAAACACAAGTCATTATCCAATCTACCATCTTCACAGGAAAACTAAATTCAAGCAGCATCATCTGTAGAAAGTTACACTCCATTGAATCATAGGTTTTCCTAATGTCAATTTTTACCATGCATCTAGGTGACACCCATTTCCTAGAGTATCATTTCGCCAATTCATGTGCTACTATGACATTGTCTAGTATACTCCTCCCTTCAATGAAAGCTGACTGAGATGGACCTACAATCATATCCACTAGTGTCTTCAACCTTTCAGTTAATATTTTAGCAATAGTCTTGTATATAGTTGAACAACAAGCTGTTGGTCTAAAATCATTAACCAAAGTAGGAGCTGGAACTTTAGGAACCAGGGTTATAGTAGTACAGTTAATTTCTTTCATAAGCTGGCCATTCTCAAAGAATTGCATAACTGCTGTTGTAATGTCTTCACTAATAACATTCCAGTTTGCTTTAAAGAACTCAGCTGGGAAGCCATCTATACATGGAGATTTATCATTTGGAAGGTTTTTAACAATATGAAATACCTCCTCTCTAGTAATAGGCTTGATCAAATCTTTTTGTTGGTCAATACATAGGCATGGACCATTCCTTACAACAGTTATATCAATACAAGGCAACTCCTCAGCAGCAGTACCCAATAATTTCTTGAAGAACTTTTGAAATTCTTGCTGAATTAGTTTGGGATCAGTGATTAGTATTCCTTGTTCATTCTTAATAAAAGAGATTTTGTTCCTTGCATGTCTAGATTTTATGTGAGCATGAAATAATTTGGTATTAGAGTCCCCTGAGAAAATCCATGTAGCTCTAGATTTCTGTCGAAGGACTCTTTCATGAATAATACCTCATTTTTCCATATCTATTAGTATCTCTTTCTCTTCATTGATCAGGCTACTTTTGAACAAGTCTTCTGCTAACTTGTCTTGAATCTCCCCTAGTTTATGCTCCAAATTCATTATCATGCCTTCTAATGATGAGTATTCTTTATTCAATTGCTTGGCCCCTACTTCAACCAGCTTTAATTTCTACCGCACTCCATACATACAATGCCCCTCAATAGTCTGTTGCCACACATTCTAAACAATTGTCTTAAAATCATCATGTTGTAATAGTACATTAAGTAGTTTGAATGGTTTCTTAAGGTATATTTTAGCTATCACAGTGTTAATTACAATGGGAGAGTGATCAGAACACTCAGGATTCAGATAGTTGGCTTCAATACTGCTATAAGTTTGCAACCACTCTGCATTACCAAACACCCAATCAATGTGACTGTATATCCTTTAATTCTCATCTCTTTTATTGCACCAGGAAAATTGCCACCCTTTTTTAGTCACTTTCCCCACTCCCAAATCAGTAATACAATTCTGGAAATCCACAGTCTTAGTAGGATGAACTGGTACTCCATTAACTCTCTAATCACTAAACAGTATGGTATTAAAGTCTCCCAATAGGATCCAAGGTCCATTAATAGTACCTTTAATATTCCTTAATTGATCCCACAGTGGGTTTCTCCCTGTAATAGTATTGTAACCATACACATATGTCAATTCACAATTGAATTGAGATTGTCTATCCTCAATAAAACAGTGAATCAACTGTGCATCTATATCTAATATTCACAGCAATTGAAGCTCTCCTCCATCCAACCCATATTCTTCCATAAGGGGCATGAGTATAGTCTGTATAGAACTCCCAATCATTTCCAAACTTTCTAATTACTTTTACAGCTTTATGTTGTTAAACTCTAGTCTCAAGGAAACCAATCATATCTATATTTTTATTAAGCAAAGAGTCCTTGAATTCTTTTTGCTTGTGGGCTTTATTAAGCTCTCTAATATTCCAGGAGCAAAATATCATGGAGGTTGTTTTTAGCAAGTCTCTGACTTACTCTCTTTTCAACAGCTTCTTCATAACATCTCAAGGCTGAGTATTGGTTTATCCCCAGAGTTTCCTCTGAATCACTATCCAATTCTTCCTCCTGGTGATTATGTACCTCATGCTGATTTTCGTGCCCTTGTCCTTGAAACACTACTACATGATTCCCACTTCTTTGAACTTGCACTTTGGTAGGAGCACTATGATCTTCCTCAACTGCAGTAGGTTCTTGTTGTTCGATATTTGGCTTGTCCTGCTTAACCTTCCATTCCTTCCTCTCCTGTGATGGCTTCTACTTCCCTCTTTTCTGAGCTTTCTACTAGACATTTTGTTCCTGCTGATCCTCTTTGCCACAAACTTCAGTGAAATGCCCAAATTGGGCACATTTTTGACAGAATGTAGGCTTCCACTCATAGACTATGTCTTGCTCCCGTATGGTTCCATCAGATTTCTCAATAGTTATCACCTCTAGAAGTTGCTGAGTTATGTCCATCTCAATGAGAACTCTAGCATATGATATCCTATCTCCTGTTGCTGTCAATTTATCAATACATATTGGCCGACCTAGATAGCTAGAAAATCTGCCCAACTTCTCCTCAGTCCAACATTGAAGAGGTAGCTTAGGGAATGATACCCATAGCGGAACAAGTTGCAGAGGTTCCTTGTTCATTTTGAAATCTGGTATCCACTCCTTTAAGATCATCGGCCTACTATTGAAAGTGTAAGATTCATTCTGAAGCAATAGGTTCTTATCATCCTCCGATTCAAATTTGAATATTAAGTATCCATCATCATGAAGGAATACTCTAGGAGTTGACACAAATTGCCAAACTCCATAGACAAATTGTAACATCTCTTTGAAACTAGGCATACCTCCTAATACATAGCCAATCAAAGCATTTCTCTATTGCCTACTCTATTTCTCCATATCGATTTCATTTAATTGCACTACTTTAACTCCATTTTTATGATTGGAGGGAAAAACTTCAATTTCATACCTAGATGTTGAGCTCGATTGTTTTTCACCACATCCGCCATAGTAGAACCTTCAGCTTCAGATTTTACTTTGATCGGACTTGGTACATCTTGTTCCATAGGGAAATTCAGTCTTCGAACAACAGAGTTAGTTTATTGCTCCTTCTGTAATGTCACCGGCAACGTTGTTTCCTGTTTCATGCAGCTTGATCCTTCTCCAGTTGCTACCAATTACTCAATTGCAGTGGTTCCATAGCTTGAGGAACCCCTGACTGTGGAGTAATAACCCTCATATCACCATTTACCTTCATCATAGTGGTCGGAGCTTTGCCTGCCTGCCGTTTCCGGCGCGGCATCGCTGATAGAGCACGTTTGCAAACCTTTGCTTAATCTGCGCCTTCAGAGCCGTTTATTTAGGCTAAAATTATATATGTTGCAATAATAGCCCTTATATACTTATGATTACTTTATTTATGCAAAAAAATAACTTTTTGTGCTTTTATAGTGATAAATAAATGTTTTTAATCATTTTTATACACAAATAATATTTTTACTATTTTATTTATTATTTTTACAAATTATTTTATTAATTAAATTGGGTATTTAACTAATAGTCCCTAAATTCACTAATTTCGAAATTAAACTACCATCCCCCTAAGCCCATTTACCTAAAACACCTACGCAAATCCTTGGCCCAACACTTATGCCCAATCAAAAACCCCTAACCCGGTCCGAAACTGACCCAACCGCTTTTAAACCATAGCCGTTGATCTCTAAGATCAACGGCTCATATCACTCCCCTCCTTTTAATTAACCTACTCACCCCTAAACCCTAACCCTCATTATCCCAGCCCCACCGTCTCTATACTCTCTCCTTCCCCTTCTCACTATGTCAAACCCTAGCACCGCACTATAAATCTTCTCCTATATCCCACCTAATATGGGATTCCATCGCCGATTCTTGCCATATATGATCTTTCCCTGGTACTGGATCTTTCTCTATATTTCTTGCCTAAACATGTAGCATATCTTGTAAGAATCGAACCAAAGTTGGTTCAAATCCCTAACTTTTCTATTTATTCGTCTATGTTCATCATTTGCTCTTTGCAAACATGATTATTTTTTGTATCTCTTGTCGATTCTTACTTACCCTAATTTAGGGTTTTCAGATCTCTTCAGATCGAACCAAAACTGGTTTGATTTTCTGAGATAAGGTGTTATTATGACCATGTTCGTCCTATATTCTATTGTATAACAAATTTCTGGTATATTTTTGTTAGTATATGTTTTCCCTAAAATTAGGGTTTACCTATTTGTTTCTAGAATTCGATTTTACTGATTCTGCATGCTATGGTTTCCTTATTTATGTTGGTTTTACAGTATTTCTTTGATTTATTTGTTTGATTTCTACACTATTTAAACCCTTTCCCCTTTCCCCTTTAGGAGGGACTCGAATTAATATACTCTCGCTAAGAAATTTAGGGCTTGGTTCTATATTCTTTCTACTCTCTTGTTTACTTCTGGTCTTAGCCGGCTTAAAGCCAAGGCCAAATATTCTGGACTCTCAACCTTTGTGGTATTATTCTGGTTTGCTTGCTTAACTAGTGAGTGACTATCCTTTGTCGTTTTATTAGCCTATGCATCCATAACCTTTATATTTAATCCAGCATGTTTAAATTTTATTCTGAGCACGATTCTGCCAATTGCATGCTTGTATGATTCTCTCTTAGTTCTATAATTGATATTGTTAGTTCTGAGATTGGTTATCTTTGAATAATACGAATCCTCTTAGAAGTTAACTTAATTCCTTCTAACTTGTTTCATGAATGTTGTTTTGCTAGTTCTGAACTTTTCTTGAGCTTAGCATCTTTAGGATAATACTAATATGAATCTTTACAAACTTGTATTGTTATTTAACCTTTCTTTTCCATTCATGTGCCTTGATAACTAGCTTTCTAATGCATCTTGTAACCATTTGGATTCATGTGGTTATTCTGACTGTTTGCTTTAATACATTGTCTAAATATTTTTCTGTGATTGAATAAGGTTGTCCTAAATTTTAGTATGTACACTTAGCCTAATTAGACTTTCATACTTTAACTCATTAAAAATTGTATGCTTGAGCCTGAACAACTTTGCAAATCTTGTCAATTTGTCTTCTTAGTGCAATTCTGCCCACATGTTCTATGTTTTAAACTCTGTTATGATGGCTTTCTTCTAAAAATCAAATATGTTTTAACTCTGTCCCTACCTTCTTTTATATTTTGATACTTTTAAACTCCTATTCTTAGGTCCTTTAGGTTCTATCCTTAACGTCCCCAGTGTGAGCACTGCTCGGGATCCATGTGAGACTCGTGTGAACTTTGACACACTGGGGTTTGGTTCCTTACCTCCTTTGAATTATCTCTGAGTATTTGTTTCTCTAGTGTGAGCATTGCCATGGGTCCTTGAAGCCCTTGGGAATTTTGACACACTAGAGATCTGGGTTCAATATGTGCTATGGGTGAATCACTCACCATTGACTATTTTGTACTTGTGAAATGAGCCTTGGAGCTGATATGGTTTGAAGGCCTAGGCCACCCAGGTGTATTTGGGCCTGTAAAATACTCTCTATAGTTTATTTCATTACTATTATGTAATTCATTCATTAATATGGTCTGTAATAATGTTGTAATAAAACAATTTGGGGTATTTAGTAAAATCGGAAGGGTTTCTTATTTTCATTTGCTAAACCGGGTAGAAATCTTGCATATAGGGTTTTGTTTGAGCTGTTGATTCTGCTCATTTTGTTAAAATCGTGCAAGTTCTATATTGTGTTTACGTATTAGAAATCATTCCTATAGGATTAATGTTATGATTTGTTAGAAATCCTGCCTATAAGATTAACATTGTGAGATATTAGAAATCCTGCCTTTAGGTGCATCAATTTGTCCAATAAATGTGTTAGCAGTCATGCCTATAAGACCAATATTTGACTCGACTGTTTCTATCTCAACGTGTATAAATTTTTGCCCATATACTGCTTAACTAGAAATCATGCCTATATGATTAAAAATAAGTTTAATGATGTAATGACCCAGTCAGTCGTTTCAAGAGTTAGCACTCTGATCCCTTAATAACTGCTCTCCCCACGTTTGTATCTGCTTATGGGACTTGTTGGAGTGGTTAGTTGTGGACTACAGAGAGTTTTGGGACACATAGTCCCTAAATATGAATTTAAGCTTTAGAAATTGGATCATAGTTGGAACTGTGTGAATACGGATCCAGAACGGAAATTCGTGGACTCTGTTAGCTCTGTTGAGTGATTTCGGGGTTAGGAGTGTGTTCGAAATGTCTTTCAAGGTCTATGGTAGTAATAGGCTTGAATTGGCGAAAGTTAGAATTTTGACAATTTCGCCGATAGATGACATTTTGATATCGGGCTCGGAATGTAATTCCGAAAGTGGTTATAGGTCTGCAATGTAATTTATTACTTGTGTATAAACTTTGAGGTCATTCGGATGACTTTAGACGGCTTTCATCATCGGTTTAGATTTTGGAAAATTTCTAGGTACTTAGGCTTGAATCCATGTATAATTCATGATTTTGGTGTTATGTGATGTGTTTTGAAGACACGACTAAGTTCGGATGAGGTATGAGGTTTGGTTGGTAGGTTTGGTGGAGGTATCGGGGGCCTCGGGTGTGTTTCAGATGCTCAACGGGGAGATTTTTTACTTAAGCACCAGCTGAAGTTTTGCTGGTTCTCGTGTTTCGCACCCGCGGAAGGGGAGCGTGGGTGCGGACACGCAGGTGCGGTAGGGGTCTTGCATATGCAGTTTAACCTCGATGAAGTAGTGACGAGGCTATAGCGGGGCATTTACAACATATAACCTGTGACAATAATATATACAATAACACAATAAACAATTCTACACGAACAAGAAGAATATAACTGAGACAATAAATATAAAGCAAGAAAGAAATCTAAACAAATAATTAAGTACTGCAACAACAATGAAATCACTCAGCCGCCTTTTCCAGAGCTCAACTATAACAAACTCTCAAATAATTTCCATGTTTCCCAAACTTTCACTTCAAATAAAAGTAGTGCCAAAAACCCGCTTACCCAATCTCCCCCGAGCACGAATATATAACTGGTATTGGAATTCGACCTCTATTCGAGGTCCAATTCCCCAAAAATTTGAAATTCCTAAGTTCTACCCAAAACCCAAATTTTTACCATGGAAATTCTAGATTTTTGGTTGAAATCATTGTTAAAAGTTGTTAGGAATTGAAAGAAATTAGTTAGAGGCCACTTACCAATAATTTGAAGAAGTTTGGACCTTGGCAAAATCGACTATGGAGGTTTAGCGTTTTAGAAAATTGGAAAAGAAGGAAACGTCCCGTCAAAAGCTGATATAACAAGCTGCGGGTCTCGCATTTGCGAGCTGGGGTTCGCTTTTGCGAACCCTGGGCTTTCCGGGCATTTATCGCAAATGCGAACGGGACCTCGCACTTGCGAACAAGGTCCTTCGTATTTGCGACCCAGGGACCTCGCATTTGCGAGATCAGAGGCTTGACATTGATGCGAAGCCCGACCTCGCATTTGCGAGATTAGAGACCTGTACACCAGATGTTTCAGTTGTTGGGATTTTTTCTAATTCTAAACACTCCGTAGCCTACACGGAACTCACCTGAGCCCCCGTGGCTCCAAACCAAACATGCACACACATCTAAAAACATCATACGGGCTTGTTTGCAAAATCATAATCTACAAATTTGGCCTCAAAATTCAAGATTTTCTCAAGAACACTCAAATTTCCAACTTTTCAACCGGATGTCCGAATTGCATCAAATCAACTCCGATTCTCATGAAACTTCACAGATAGGACTTATATAACATAACAAACTGTTCCGGGCTCCGGAACCACAATACGGGCCCGATATCATATTTTTCACATAATTTTTCATTTCTGTATTTCTTGAATTAACCAGCAGAACAATTTACTTCAAAAATTATTTTCTAAGGCTTGGGGCCTCGGAATTCATTCCCGACATATGCCCAAGTCCCATATTTTACTGCGGACCTCCCGGGATTGTCGGAACACAGATCCTGGTTCTTTTACTAAAAATGTTAACCAAAGTCAAATTTAATTAAGTTTTAACTCTAGAATTCACTATTTCTCATATTTAACATAAAAGCTTTCCGGTTTCGCGCTCGGACCGCGCACACAAATCAAGATATTTAAAATTAACCTTTTTATGACAAATAAGCATGGGAAGGAGTCTATATTTATAAAATGACCTCTTCAGTCATCACAATCTCCACCTCTAAAACACACGTTCGTCCTCGAACAGACATAGAAAGTTACCTGAGATTGCGAACAAATGTGGATATCTACTCTGCATGTCCGACTCGGACTCCCATGTAGCTTCCTCAACGGGTTGACCTCTCCACTACACACGAACTGAGGGACAACTCTTAGACCTTAACTGAAGAACCTGCCGGTCTAAAATGACTACCGGCTCCTCCTCATAAGTCAAGTCTTTGTCCAATTGGACAGAGCTGAAATCTAACATGTGGGACGGGTCACCATGATATTTCTGGAACATAGACACGTGGAATACCGGATGAACTGAGGATAATCTTGGTGGCAATGCAAGCCTATAAGCTACCTCCCCCACTATATCAAGAATCTCAAACAGCCCGATATACCTAGGGCTCAATTTACCCTTCTTTCTGAATCTCATAACACCCTTCATGGGCGACAAACGAAGAAATACTCTCTCACCCACCATGAATGCCACATCACGAACCTTATGATCGGCATAGCTCTTTTTCCTAAACTGAGCTGCACGAAGTCTCTCTTGAATAATATTGACCTTTCCAAGGCCTCCTGAACTAAGTCTGTACCTAGCAACCTAGCCTCTCCCGGCTCGAAACATCCAACCGGCGACCTACACCGTCTACCATACAACGCCTCATAAGGAGCCATCTGAATGCTCGTATTTTACCTGCTGACAATATAAGCAACGAGCCACATACGCCACCATGTCCTTTTTCATCCTTCTCCACCAATAATGCTGCCTCAAATCTTGGTACATTTTAGTTGGCCCTAGGTGAATAGAATACTTAGAATTGTGAGCCCCCCCCTCAAGAATCAACTCACGAATGCCATCAACATTAGGCACACATAATTGACCCTTGCATCCTCAAAACACCATCATATCCAACTGTAACCTGCTAGCCATCACCGTGCCGATCTATGTCCCTAAGTACCGCCAAATGTGGGTCATCATCCTGTCGCTCCCGAATATGCCCAATTAGGGATGACCGAGCGACCGTGCAAGCTAGAACACTGCTGGGGGGAATATTCAACCTCACGAATTAATTAGCCATCATCTGAATAATTGAAGTCAACGGTCTCTCGCCAACTGGAATATACGCAAGGCTGCCCATACTCACCGCCTCTATTTTCTTAATAGTTGTTCATAGCCAATTACGAAAATATCAACGGCTTGACGTTAACAAAAATCCCCTTTCAAGCCTTCACAATACTGATGACGAGGTGAGATTCATGAAGACCTCATAATTATATACCCGACTTAACATGTCTCATTTAACGCCACATGGGCGGGCACATACCTCGCAGGTCAAAGCTCAATAATTCTGACATGGATTTAGCAAATTATACACAGTTAATTAATTAGTTTATTTATTTATTTATTTATTTTTAGTATTACTTTTATTATTATTATTTATTCATTTATTCTTACGATCATTATCATTATTTTATACATGAATTGTTGAATAAGCCTAACAGGAATGACCAGTACTATAACAAAATTTTTAATTCATACGGGAGAATTTAAACACAAGGATTTTCATAACAAGGACCTCGTCCTTACATAACTTCCACTGCAGCTCGTAGCCCGATTTAAACATCTCAAATCATATTATAATGCGAGGATCTCGTCCTCAATTCTGAATCACAAAAAACATGTGCATCGTGCCACTCGAAACCTTCCTTTTTCTTCCTTTAAATATTTTTCGTTAAACAAAATTACAACACGTGATGATAGACACAGTTATCTCCATAGAATTTCTCAATACAAGTATTCCAATAAGTAGATTTTTTTTTTCGAGTTACGAAGCTTACTCGAGAATGGAGCATATTTGATGAATTTTATTAGATACGTGTCACGACCCAAAACCGGTCCAGGTCGTGATGGCGCCTAACGGTGGCGTTAGGCCAGCCAA
>MDKH01206736.1:0-33531 GCA_005239495.1 Nicotiana undulata
TTATTATTGATCGCACGAGGGGACATGCCGTGCCGATTGTTTATTATTTATCGCACGAGGGGATATTCCGTGGCGATTGTTTATTATTTATAGCACGAGGGGACATGCCGTGCCGATTGTTTATTATTTATCGCACGAGGGGACATGCCGTGTCAATTGTTTATTATTTATCGCACGAGGGGACATGCCGTGCCGATTGTTTATTATTTATCGCACGAGGGGACATGCCGTGCCGATTATTTAGTATTTATTGTACGACGGGACATTCTGTGCCGAGTGTTCATTTATTTATTTATGCGCGAGGAGACATTCCGTGCCAAGTGATTATTTACTTTAGGACGAGGGGTCATGCCGTGCACTTGTCTTTGCATTATACTTTTACGTGTTCTTGTTTGATATCTACCGCATTTGTTTAAGAGTTAATATTTCGTTGTTTAAATCCGGATATTCACATTGATCCCTTACTACATTTATTGACAAGACAAGTTTTGAGTACGGACTGAGTTCCGACAGATTTACCTTGAGGAGATTATGATTATGAGATTTTTCTGAAAAGGTATTATTGAAAAGTAATGGTTTTCGAAATGATTATAGCTGAAGACTTTTACATCGAAAGTATATTTGAAAAGCACTAGTCTTGCATAAAATTATACTTGGAAGTCTTTATTTGGAAAGTATCTTTGGAAACTTCGTAATTTGAAAGAAAACTATGTTTTACGTAACCCTCTCTAGTACATATACTTATATATATTTTGGAGAAAGTATGTTTTCAAAGGAAATCTTTCTACATAAAAATGATTTTATTAGCAAAACTTTTCATATGATCTGTTGTTTAAGGGTTCCCACCAATTTATGAAATTTAATGGCTAAGGCTCGATGTGAATAAATAGATGCA
Source organism: Nicotiana undulata (assembly GCA_005239495.1). Lineage (NCBI taxonomy): Eukaryota > Viridiplantae > Streptophyta > Magnoliopsida > Solanales > Solanaceae > Nicotiana > Nicotiana undulata. The sequence goes on from MDKH01206736.1 coordinate 896, forward strand.
GAGTTGAGTTGTGGGGTTCTCTATTGCATTGTGTTTTCTTCGGGTTTGGTTTGTTTTGCTATCCATCTTCCTGTGTAATTTATGTTGTTTCGTGGTTATTTTTCTGTAATTTTCCTTCCGCATTATATTGTCAGTGTTGTAAATTATCCTGTAAATTCTTAGATAGATGTAGTGTTCGCTTACTTCTATATTCATGTTAATTATTTTTGTAGACCAGTGGTGTCTTGACTAGTCCTCGTCACTACTCCACCGAGGTTAGTCTTGATACTTACTGGGCACCGTTGTGGTATGCTCATACCACTCTTCTGTGCATTTTTGTTTGCACAGATCTAGGTTTTGATTGTTAGTAACTGCGCGGATGATTGCTGAGGAGACTCAAGGTAACCTGTTGCTGCGTTCGCAGGCTTCGGAGTCACCTTCCTTGTATTATTATTCATATACTGTCATATTTATTTCCAAAAAAGTTGTATTTAGAAGTCGTAGGAGATTTGTAGAGCTTATGACTTGTATTACCAGTTTTGGGAAAACATTGTAAATTCGGTCAATGTTTTTATATCTAGACTGTTAGTGTTCCTTTACTTATTGATGTTATTATTACTGTTAGGCTTACCTAGTCTTTAGGACTATGTGCCATCACGATACCCAACGGAGGAAAAATTTGGATCGTAACAAGCTTGCCTTCAACTTGTTTTCATGCCCCGGAGGCCGGAAACACAAATACGCACACACGACATAAATAAGAGATATAGACCCAAAAAAGACATAAATAAGAGGTGCCAATCAACTTATTCTCCACCTCGATGTAGCCAAAACTTTAGGCCGTTGCTTTTGAAAGCCAACATGGTGTTTACTTCTAAATGGGCCTCATCGGGTTATGAAGTCTTGGATTTTTTTTCTTTCTATATATATAAAATTAAGATAAAATTTATCCAATTAATTAGTTTTTTCTATTTACAGACAGTAAATATATAAAAATTTGGTAAAAAAAACACAATTTATATACAAGTTGAATATAATTTTTTATTGTACAAAATCGATCAAAAGCTACATTTTACATATAACTTATATAATAAAAAAATTGTACAGAATCCAGTCAAACAATTATAATTTACGTATTTATATACAACTTGTATACAATTATATTTATTATATATATATTTTGTATGTCTTTTATGCACCCGACGTACAAAATATATATATAATTTATTGATGTCTTCTCCTTCGAGTTTCAATACGAAATTCCAACCAAAATCAACTCAAATCTTCACTAAATTCGCTCAAAATTGAGGTATAAATTCTAAAGGATATTCCTAATAATTTGCAATGACATACAACCCAAACAAATAATAATTTTACTAATTTAATTTTTTAATTCAAATTTTCAAGCTTCTTATGGTTGTCAATGGAGTTTAAGCTCATATTTTTCATATTTCACACACCAAAACAAAATCAAATTAACCAAACTTTTTTTTCATACTTTGTATGGTATCGAAGATCGCTTATCATAATGAATATTTCGTTCCATAATGATAATGTCCGATTTCATAGTATTACGACTTAAGACAGCTTCATTTGGACAATGATCGGAATTTCAATCAATAAATCACTAATTAATGAGTTAAATATAGACCGAGGCTATTCTTATGATAATGAGAGTATGTAGCGAAATTGAATTCTAGTCACCTACGGGGAGAGAGGCGTGAGAAAGAGAGAGAATAAGAGAAATAAAGAAGAATAAAGCCTACAATGGTAAAATTGGAGTCAAACACATTATTTTATCTATAAATAGTAGATTGTATATGCTAATGTAATTAAGTGATAACCTTCTCAAAATAGATAAATAAGTTTATACATAGTATAAATAGATAAAAGTTCCTATACTCATTCAACTAACAGATGGGCCAAACGAACAACGATGCAACATGACTATATCGGGTTCGGATTGTGGTTCCGGAAATTTGAATAGCTTTGTTATATCATTTGGGACTTGTAAAATTTGGGTTCATTTCGGGTTGATTTGATATGTTTCGATACGAGTTTTGGAAATTTAAAGTTCAAAATTCATTAATTTTGATTTGAGGTGTGATTCGTCGCTTCGGTGTTGTCATGGGTGATATGAGACCTCGAATAGGTCCGTGTTATGTTATGGAACTTGTTCGTATTATCGGGCGAGGTCCCCGTCACAACCCAGAATTCCCACCTTCGGGACTGTGACGGCGTCTAACATTTCACTTGCTAGGCAAGCCAACGTTAGAGGATTCTTTAAACCAAATTTAGCCAATTTCAATAACATAATCAATTAAGCTAAATAGATGCTAAAACTGAAATGCGGAATAACATAAAGCCCATCATATTTGATACAATATGGATCTGGAGTCACAACTCACGAGCTTCTAAGATTTACTACAAACAGAGTCTGAACGAAATACAACTGTTCTGATGAAAAGAAACAGTGAAATAAGGAAACTAGAAAGGGATTCCATGGTCTGTGAATGTCAGCAGGTCTACCTTGAGTCTTCGATAAGCAAGTCTGAAATGTCGAGCCTCACAATCAGCTAGGGTTACCAAAATCTTCACAAGAAGTGCAGAGTATAGTATGAGTACAACCGACCCCATGTACTCGTAAGTGTCGAGCCTAACCTCGACAAAGTAGTGACGATGCTATGACAGGACACCCACATAATAAACTTGTGCAGATAACAGTATATGTACAAGAAAATAACAATAACAACTAAACATGTACTATTGGAAGGGGGACATGTTAAAGGGGCACAAGATATAAGAGATACAACGGAAATGATAACCAGAACAATCAACATGCATTTAACCAGTGAAAACAACTAAACACAATGAGAAAATTGTACGACATCACCCTTCGTGCTTTTACTCTCAACCTCACAATGAAACAATAATATTGCACGGCATCACCCTTCGTGCTTTTACTTTAAGCCTCACAATATAAATCAATATATACGGCACGATATCATCCTTCGTGCATTAACTCTCATAACATGGTACAACATCACCCTTCGTGCATTAACGCTCACAATATGGCACGACATCACTCGTCGTGCATTAACACTAGGGGTGGGCATAAAATCCGTAAAAACGAATTCCGAACCGAACCGAATTAATTCGGTATTTTGGTTTTAATTTTTTCGGTATTTCAGTTTATTATGGTACGGAAATTTCGGTATTTCGGTAATTCGGTTCGGTATACGGTATTGAAATTTTGGTATTTCGGTATTTCAGTAGGTATTTCGATATACCGAAATACCGAAATAGTATAGTCCAAGCCCAACCTTTTTTTAAATTTTTTTTAGCCCAATAACCTTAAGCCCACACCCCAAAAGTCCAAAACACCTATTAATTTAATATTTCTCGTATTACTACTAATATAACAAAAAAAGTAAAATTGATATCTTAAACTATGAGTAGAAAAGTATTTAGAATCAATAGAAAAAGTTTCCTTTTCGATGACCTATTTTGCAAACTTTAAATTAAAAAGTAAGATAGTTACTTCTATTTCGATTTGAAAATTTAGCTAAACATTATTTCGATAAAGACCATTTAACAAACAGATTCACCGACCATTTTTAAGTTTAATACAAGCTGTATTGGTTTCAAAAGTCGAAGAGCTACAGATTTGAATAAGCAGAAGCCTCGTAACATAGATTTGGTTTAAACTGAAACCGTACCGAACCGAAATAAGAAATATTGAACCGTACCGAAATATTTTGGTATGGTATTTGGTATACACAATTGATAAACCGAAATACCGAACCAAAATTCTTAAATACCGAACCGAAGTACCGAATGCCCACCCCTAATTAACACTCACAATCTGGCACGACGTCACCCTTCGTGCATTAACACTCACAATATAGCACAACATCACCCGTCGTGCATTAACACTCTCCCATAACAATGAACAAGTAATAGCAGGGAAATATAATCAACAAGAACAAGCCTTACTTCAACAATGGTTCCACAATACCAATCTCAACTTTGGAATCAATACTCAATTATCACAAAAGCCCGTAAACACGATAAGAACGATCAATTTAGTAAGTAATTAGTCTAAGCATGGATAACAAGATCAAAGTAAGCAATAAACTACAAGGAAGAAGTCCCACCCGCAAGCTTTAACCCGACAACAACGCATAAGTACTCGTCACCTCGCATATACGTTGTACCCAACATCTACATGTCACAAATAGGAAAACAAGTTCTAATCCCTCAAGCCAAGGTTAACCACGACACTTACCTCGCTCCAAAAGTTCACTCAAAGCTCAATCACATCTTTGCCTTTCAAACAAGCCTCCGAACCAATAAAATCGAGCAAATTACCAACCAAACGATTCAAATTAAGCCTTAGGAACTACCGACGAGTGCAAGGGATTCAATTTAGGTCATTATTGAAAAGTAAAGAAAAGTCAATTCCTGAGCCCGCTCGGTCCAAATAAAAAATTCGGACCAAAACTCGATTACCCATTCATACCCGAGTCCGGTTATGTAATTTGTTTTGGAATCCGACCTTAGTTTGAGGTCTAAATTCTCATTTTACAAAAATCCCTAATTCTACCTAAAATCCCCCAATTTACACCATGAAAACACAAGACCTTAGGTTAAAATCTTAGGAAATGTAGTGAAAGATTGAAAGAAACTAGTTTAGAATCACTTACCAATGATTTAGGGAAGAAATGTTCTTTGAAAAATCGCCTCTAGGGTTTTCTTATTTTGAAACTTTGAAGAATGAGAGAAAATCTTGTTTTTCAGCTATTAGACCAGTTGCAGGTGTAGCGATTGCGACCTGGGGTTCGCTCTTGTGAACCCCGCAAATGCGAGTTTTTCTTCGCTAATGCGAAGTCTCACAATTCCTGCTATCATCGCAATTGTGATGACTTGTTCGCAAATGCAAACAGTGGTCTCCTCGCAATTGCGACCAAATGATAGCAAATGCGAACTTAGTGATGACCCACACCTCTTCGCAAATGCGAATGATTTGTCGCAAATGCGAACCTGACAGAGGTCGCAAATGCGAGGCCTGACCTCGCAAATGCGAGATCGGAGAACTGCACCATAACTGAAACACCAGCTGAGTTTTTCTAAGTCCAAACCACTCTGTTGCTTATCCGAAACTCACCCGAGCCCTCATGTTTCTAAACCAAATATGTACACAAGTATAAAAATATCATACGAACTCGCTCGCGTGATCAAATCGCCAAAATAACACCTAGAACTACGAATTTAGCATCAAAACAAAGGAAATTTTCAAGAAAACTCATGAACTCCTAATTTCACAAAACGGATGTCCGAATCATGTCAAACCAACTCCGTTTCTCACCAAATTTGACAGACAAGTCATAAATATAGTATTGGACCTATACAGGTTCCGGAACCAAAATACGGACCCGATATCCGAAATATCAAACATTGGTCAAACATTTCAAAATCATTAAGCCTTTAACTTTTAAATTTCAACAAAGCGCGATAACTCGAGCTAGGGACTTCCGAATTTGATTTCATGCATACACTCAAGTCCTAAATCACGATACTTACCCACGGGGGGACCGTCAAAACATGAACCCGTGTCTGTTTGCTCAAAATGTTGACCGAAGTCAACTCAAATAGATTTTAAGGCAAAAATTTCATATTTTTCACAATTGTTTATCATAAAAACTTTCCGAAAAAATGCCCGGACTGCGCACACAAATCGAGGAAAGCCAAAATGAGATATTTAAGGATTCATATTGCAAAGTTAGATTCTAAAACATAAGATGACCTGGGTCATCATAGTCCCCAGGGGCTCGGATGAGTTTCAGATAAGGTTCAGAGCATTTTGGAAAATTTGGCTAAGGTTGGTTTGATAGAGGTTCTGGTGTGACTGCACCTGCGAAGCTATGGGCGCAGTTGCGGAGCCGCAAAAGCGGTAGTGTCATCGTAGAAGCCTGAAGAGGGAGCTGGGCGTGAGGATCGCAGGTGCAGGTGCTTGGGCGCACCTGCGCGATCGCAGATGCAAATTAATCTGCGCAGGAGCGCGAATACAGAAGCGGGTACCGGATCGCAGAAACGGTGGTTGCTGGTTCAGAGATTTCTTCGAAGAAGCGGAGGTCGCAGATGCGACATTGTGACCGCATATGCGGAAACTGATTTGCAGAAGCTATAAAATCGAGGTTTTGGTTCTTTTATCATATTTTGAGATGTGGGACTCGGATTGAGGTGACTTTTGAAGCAATTTTCATCACAAGGATTGAAGTAAGTCTTCTACACTTGGTTTTGATTTTATTTCATGAATCTATCTTTATTTTTGGCAATTGATTGGTGAATTTTAAAGAGAAATTGTGTGTGTGGGGGGGGGGGGGGGGGTTGTCTACAACTTCATAAAGCAAATTTTTTGAGTTTTGAACATCGATTTGGAGCCGGATTTGAGTGAAACTAGTATAGTTGGACTCGTAATCGAATGGGTTGTCAGATTTATAAGTTTTGTCAAGTTCCAAAGCGCGGGCCCGAGTCTGACTTTTGACCGGTTTTGGGTTTTGATGAATGATTCGGCCTTTATCATTTGGAATTATTGTCTTAGGCATTAATTGATGTATTTGAGTTGCTTTTGGCTACTTTTGAGTAGTTCGGATGCCGGTACGCGCGGTATGGTATTTTTGGAGCATCACTTGGCTTGTTCGGCATTGGATTTGGCTTGTTCAAGGTAAGTGATACTTCTAAACTTGGAGTTGAGGGTATAAAACCCAAAAATACGTGTTATATGATTTGTTGGAGGTGACACATATACTAGGTGAAAGGCGTGTGGCCGTGCACCATGTGAATTTTGATTTAGTTGATTCCAAAGAATTGTGTAGCTAACTTCTCTGGATATCTTCACTGTAATCTATGTGGTAGAACACTGAGCTGTATTCATGCTAGAAATCATGCTTAGGCATATGTTGGTATTATTGAGATCCATAGAGATCATATTGTTGTTGAATTATTTGTTTAAATTATAAATTTCATATTAAGTCATGTTCATTCATTTCAAAATCATATTTCAATCTCCGTTGTTATTTATTGATACATCATATCATCATTTTGGGCTAGTTTCACGGCATTGTGAGCCCGAGAGACTGGAGAGATTGATGACTCAGTGAGGTTGAGGGCCTGATTGTGAGTGATATTATGGGATCGGGATGCACGCCGCAGCATGTTATATTGATTTATGTCTGGTTCTGGCTTATTATAGCGCTTGGGCCTAAGGAGCCCCTCCGGAGTCTGCACGGACCCCCAGTGAGCACAATTGATTTATATTGAGGGATGGATCTTCCCCTAACGGGATTGGCCTTATACAGAACTGAGTGACTGACTGCCAGGTTTGAAAACTCTAAATCTTAGAAGCTTGTGATTTGTACTACCAGTCCTTGGGGAATGTATAAGATTCAGATAATTTCTTTTACTTAATTGTCTTATTAAAATTCATTGAAATTTGTTGTTAATTGGCTCACCTAGCGGGTTGGGTTAGGTTCCATTACGACAAGTTGGATTTTGGGTCGTGATATTATGTTACACCAAATCTTAGACAGTTCCAAAATCCAGATACTATTCCTCAGTATAATATCCAAAAAGACACGGATTAGAAAATTATTTTTTGTGATCATTGTACAACCATGATAGAGAGTTTCAAAAGATTAAATCAGAAAAATGAGTTGTTACAACAAGATAAAAATAGACTTCTTTATCAAATTAAAACTTTAGAATCCAGAATTAATGCATTAAAGTTTGAACTTGCTCAGACTCAGAGTTCTCCATTTCTTTCAAAAAAGGGATTGATCACGCCCCAACTCTAGTCCTAAAAAGGATAAGTGGTCGCTGCAAATATAATCCGGTCTAAGAGTATGGAGTTGAATCCCACAGAGAACTAAGGTTTTGCCATAATTGTTCAATATCGCTAAGAAGACAAGCTCAAATAAATTTCTAAATTATAAAGATTAAGATTCTTATATCTAATTAATTAAATAAGAAACTAAAGCAGTAAATTAACGACTAAAGATACTAAGGGTTGGAGGTTAAATTTAGGAGGTCTAGAGTTACGATTTCCCCAAATGTTGGAATCCTTCCCGCTATGTTCCCTACAATTTTGCTAAGAACATGTGGAGGTCGAGCATTAGGGTGGTAGGCTAGGGGGTAGTCGAGAGTTCTTCCCTCTTTGTAAAGGGTAGTCTGATATAGTTTCGTTTAGGTTTGTTAGCGGTCTTTGTTATGTTCACATTGTTGTTTTGTATAGTTTTGTGTTATTGTCCTTTCACTTATTCGTTGTTGTTATTTTCTTTCTGGCATCTTTTGTTCTTACATGCCTTTTCTCTTGTTTCTTTTCTGATATTATTGTCTCTCCTGTTGAGCCGAGAGTATCCTGGAAACAACCTCTCTGCCCCTTTCAGGGTACGGGTAAAGTATGCGTACACTCTACTCTCCCCAGATCTCACTAGTGGAATTTTACTGGGTATGTTATTGTTGTTGCTATTGTTATTGTTGTTGTTATTGTTGTATCTATATATATTTGTTTAAATTCCTATCACTCTAAGTATATGGTTAGCTTTTCAATTAAATATAAATACAGGATTTTATCAATAATAGATTTAGTGGTACATTTTATTTACTTAGAACAAAATAGAAACAATTACTTCGATTTACATAGAAAACAACTTTATTTAATAAGATTATTATTACCTTACCATTTAAGATATATATATAGAGAGAGAAAACCGATACAAAGTCAACATATCCAATTTTCATATCAATTACGAGCATTTGAAATTCTTTGAAAATAATAAAATATATAAAATTCTTTAAAATGAACAAAAAGTTATATATGTAACAATTATTGATAAATATTCACACTACGGATCACACTATTTGCAGTAAAAAGGTCTTTAGAAACATTTGAAAAATAGCCGAAGAATTATTTTTTTGACTCTTTAATCACTAATTAGTATTAGTATCTGTGCGATGTACGAACACAAATCATGTTAAATTGTGATGTAGGTTGTTTGAATCATGTGCAAATAACCTTAAAATATAAACCTCTCACATAAAAATTATATAACATTAGATATTAATTATGAAGTAAGATATGAAATTATTGTTCAAATCTCATAGTGCATAACCTATTTTTTTAATATATTTGTAGCAACCTAACCCCTTGATTTTAGTCTTGCATTTCGTTTCGCTGTCAATATTAAAAAATACTAAACATATCATGTTGTGATCTGTCTTGTTGGAGAACAATAAATCATATTGTTTTAACAAACTTCTTACTATAAGTTAAATATGTCTTATTCATCACATTATTTGTACGCAATGTCTTTTTTCTTTTGTTTTTTTTCTTATAGTTATTGTATTACTTATTATTTAATATTATTGTACTATCATATAATATTTTATTAGCTTAATAATTAAATCAATGTCTTGCTTATTATTCTTTTAATAGTCTTTAATAAATAGAAATATTTTATTCTTGAAATTTGGTATATTTTTATGCTTGTATCCTCTCATTCGAATTTTTTTAATCAATTAAATTTATTGTAATATTATTAAATATAATTTAATTTTTAATTTATTTATTTTAAATTAATTTAATGTGTTAACATGTACGCGGCGCCTTCCTGAGATGCTTTGGAAGGGCGACGTAAGGCTAAGCAACCAATGTCAGGGTGGTTGTTGTCCGCCAAATGAGGTCCCCGCCACACGCTAGACTAGATTGTCAGTGTCGTGTGGGAAAACCAATGCCAACAATTGAGAGAACAGTAATAATGTTTGAAATGATGAAAGCTGGATTGCAATAATGAAAGCTATTACAAAATGAAGGAAATGCGGTGTCGAGGGGTAGAGACACCAGTACTTTCTTCTCTACTATAAATTTTAATTAGTTTTTACATTAATTTTTTTACCTATAACCAAAATATATCATATTTTATTTTGAATTGTAAAATTGATGTAGGCTAAAATATTAATACATAAGTTATTTGATGATTATGTTCCAAATGTATTGAGTTCTATTATAATTATTTTTATTTAGATGTAGTTAAATTTCTTTTTTTAGCTTTAAGATATAAATTTAATTTTTAATTTTTATTAATAAAATTACCTATATTAGAAAATTATTTTATATTCTTATAATTTTATTTAATATTAGAAAAATAATTCCTTAATTGTTTGAACATATTATATGTATGTAGTAATATGTTTACTATCATTTTATTTCTTTCCGTAATAATTTTCCAAAAAAAATTATGAAATAAAAAAAAATCATCTCAAATTCAGATAATTCTTATCATTCTATTTTATAAATTAGAATGCAGTTTCAAAAATTATGCTATACTTTCAAACTTATACTAACTGCACCCAAGTCAGATATTAATCATAGAAAAATATTTTCTTAGCTGTTTGAACACATTATATCTAAATATTATAGTAATATTTTTTCATTGTCACTTTATTTCTTATGTAGCTTTAATACATATTTAATTTATAATTTTCATTAGTATAATTACCTATATTAGAAATTTATTTTGTATTTTAGTTATTTTTCATAAATAAGACTTCAATTTCGTGATAGTATCCATAGTTTGAGCATTCTAATCATAGTTTTAAGTACTTTCTAATTTCAAATTCAATTAGCCTTTCCCTTTCATTTCTAACAGTAATTGTTTTATAATTTAACATAAATTTACTAATTTTTTAAGTATTGTATATTTAATTTTAACAGCTTTCTAATTTCAAATTTAATTAGTCTCTCCCTTTCTAATTTTAAGTTTGCATATTTAATTTATTTTATTTTCTAAACTTATGATTTATAAATATCCTTGCATTATCTCTAGTTTATTTTTATTATTCAATATTTTTAGTTTTTGATTTTATCTATTAAACTTGAGTTACGTGGACCTATTCATATTATGACTTCTTTTATAATAATATAAAAAACTTTCTCATCTCAAATTTGAATAAGCTTTACCGTTTTTTTCTATGACAAAAAATCTAAAAAAATTTCTATATTTATTTTTTATTTTTGATATTATATTATTAAATACCTAATATTATTACATTGTCATGTGAATTTTTATTAGCTTGTTTGAATTTAATATTCAATTGACAATTCTTGGTCATTGTCATTGAGATTGTTTCTACCACACTCATTCTAATATAATATAGATAAAAATTTAAAAAAAATCTCAAATTCAAATAAGTTTTATTATTCTATTTTCTAAATTTAACTGTATTTTCAAAAAATTATGTTATACTTTCAGACTTAAACTAACTACACCCAATTTAAATATTAATTACAAAAAAATATTTTCTTAATTATTTGAACCCATTATATCTGAATGTTGTAGTAATATTTACGTATAAAATATTCGTTTACCCGGTTTATCAATATTAATATGACATTATTATTCTTGTTATTAAAATATATTTTACTAATTATTTAAGTTTTTTCTTACCTTATAAATAATTTATATACTTTATGTAAGATCTTATTTTGCCCTTTGAATTTATTTAATTTTTAAACTTAACAAATCTTTAATATCTTAAGTAAATTTTAATTTTATTTAACTTACTCTAAAGTATAAATAGTCACAAGTTATCTCAATCTACGTCTTTCTATATTTTTTTATTTTTTTCTATCACAAATTTTAGTTAATTTTTTACCTCCATATTTCTAGCTAATATAAAAAAAAAAATCTATAGGTGGATCAATATAGATATAGCTACAAATAATTTAAATGTGAATATATATATTAAATTTGTCTAAGATTTATTTAGATTGAGTATAAGATTTATTAAACTACTTTCATTAATTATGTTTTTATTTATAATTTAAATTTTTAATGTTGTCTTCAAATTGCCAAGTGATTTCTTTTTAACTTGCCACTTGGCTCCTTTTAATACAATAGAGATAGTGCTAATATATAATGGGGATAGAAAGAGAAACTTGTAACGACTTTGACAACTTCTGGGATCTGATAAAAGAAATTCATTGTGATCTGCTGAAAACGCATTTTTTGAAATTCACTATAATGACCATTAAAGGACTAACCTTTCATTATCCTTTTTAACAATTTACACTAAATGATCATATAAACCTTAATCCTTGATATTATACTATGTGTTATTTTTACCTACATGATGTGCCATTTGTTTCTATCGTTCTATTTCCTTGCTATTGTTTGTTTATTACTTTCTTTTTATTATTATTCTTGAGCAAAGGGTTTGTCAAAAATAATCGTTTTACCTTTATAAGATAGGGATAACGTATTGCATATAAATTACCTTCTCCAGATCCACTTGTAAAATTTTACTGGATACGTTGTTATTGTTGACCATATAAACCTTAGGGGTCGTTTGGTTTGAATACGGCTTATACCGGGATAAGTTATACTGAGATTATTTTTTTATCCATTGTTTGGTATGTTATATTAAATATGACAATTACATAATTTGTAAGAAGAATGTATAAGTTATACCGGTGCTAATTACCCCACCCTCTATAAGGTATAAGTTATCCCGGTGTTAATTTTAATCTTGGGATAACTTATACCTAATTTGCTAACCAAACAAAGAATTAAGGTGATATTAAATTTTTATACCAGCATTATACTTTTTTATACCTCATACCAAACGGCCCCTTAAAGGATTATTAGTTAATATAAAAATTCATAGTCTCGTGATTTGAATCCTGTTAATGACATTTTTTATGAAAAGAGTCTACAAAACACTTTTTTAAAGCTATTTTTTCAACTCACCTCTTTTCCCACCCTAGAAAAAAAAAAACAGAAAAAGAATCCCTATCTTGGATAAACATCGTGCAACTTTTTATATAGGTACAATGGGTCAAGAATATTTTGTTTTGTGTTAATCCAAGACACGTGGAGATGGGTCCCAGTAGTTTACTTATATAACTGGGGAACTACATTGTCTGCTGACACACAACGTTACTCAACAGAACACTATAGAATGGAAGTTTATTTCAATTTGTTTGATGAAAGATGTCATCAATGATCAGATTCCCTTGTTCAATGTTTTCTCTCTATTCATCTTCTTCCTTTAAGTCATCACTCTTCCCTTCTAATTCTTCCCTTTTCCGTTTTGAGAATTCCAAGAATTCCTTTTCTTTTTTTAACTCTAAATTTCCCATGGAAAATCGGAGTTTCTCAGTGCTATCTGCTTCTAAAACCCAAGATGGAACTGCATCTAAAGATTCTTCTTTTCAGGTAATCATTTCCCTATATATATATATATCCCTTTTGTTGTGTTTAATCATTGATTCGCTGTTGTTAATTTTAGTATACTTCCCATTACTATCAACTGTTTGTTCAATTGTGTGTTTCTTACAGACAAAAAAGAAATAAAAATTGTGGTGTACTTTGTTTGGACAGTTTGATTTGTTATCTATTAAAAAAGAACAAGTATTTAATTTATTCTAGGTATGTAACACGTTGGCTTTTACTGAGCCAGGGGCGGATTCAGTTCAATAGCGATGGATTCCCGTGAATCCAGTAGCTTTTGTCTAAATCCGGTATTTGTATTGAAAAATTCATTAAATGTATAAGAATATTTAGCTTGGACACTACCCTCCTCCCGACCCCATTTGTGGGATTACACTGGTTTTATTGTAGTTGTTGTTGTTGTTCTTGCAACACGTCGCTTGAGATAAAAGTAAAATGTAGAAACATGATCAATGAGGATCCATTATAGTCAGGTCCAACTTGTTTGGGACTGAGGTAGTAGTTATTGTTGTTTATATGTAACACTGTGCTCTTGCGGATTGTTAAGATGAATACAAAGTTAAAATTAGAGTTACTGGGTTCAGCCGAACACGTAACGCGTATTCTAGCTCCACCCCTGCTCTCGCGTACAGACCTAATTTCCTAATTTTTGGAAAAAGATTTTAGAAGTACTTTTACTGGTGAGTGGGAGCAAGACTTGAATCTATGTTTGTTAGTATAATACTAGTGTTTCGGATTACATATACCACTTTATATAAAAGCTTAAACTATATGTACTTATTTGTTTATTTATTTTAGTTTGCAACACTATAATGCAAATTTAGTTTTTCTTTGTGGTATTGGTTGACTAAAATTCTTGGACTTACTCTTCAAATGAGTATTCAGGGAAGTGAATCATTCTTTAGGAGTGTATTGGCGAGCATGGAAGCGGTATATCTGAATAAAAATCCCACTGCTAAGGCCATTTTGGAGCTAGTTCGTTCTGCTGATGGTGATCGAATTTGCTATGATCACTTTGCATTTAGGACATTTGGGGTACAATAATTCTTCTTCAATTTTGGGACTCAAAATGTGGTTCTGAGAAATGTTTATGTAGCATAATAATCACTACAGATTGTTTATTTATTTACTGGTGCTGATCGCTGCAGGTTAGTGGCCATGGTATAGATTCTATGGCTAAGTTCTTCTTGGATTTTGGTTATGAACAACGAGAAGAGTTGAGATTCCCTGCTAAGAAGTTGAAAGCTTTCTGGTTTTCTCCTCCTAATGTTCCAACTTCCAATCGTGGCAGTGGGGTTGATGGGCCATTGCCAAGAATATTTATATCGGAACTTCTTGTTGATCAGCTGAGTCCAGAAGCTCAGGTTTTTCATCAGCTTGTTGCTTTACATAATTTTTTGTATGCTTAACAGAAGAAAATTTTGGTCTTATCGATGAATTTCAAATTTCAAAAGTTTGGTGCTTTTGCTGTATGACATTGCCCACAAGTTTTTGCCTCTTTTGCTTCTCTAGTGTCAACTTAATTGAGTGTTGGACTTGAATCAGATATTAGATTAAACTAAAACTAAGGGAGTATATTTTGAAATGTTTTGTAGTTGCACTGATTTTAGTAGTTCTGATCTCTTTGAAAGACAACTTGATGATAGCTTTTTCAGCGGAGGTATTGTTTTCACTAGGTAGCTCCCTTGCTTTAGCTGTTGTGGATATGTTCTGAATATCAAAGATATCACATAGAGAGAGAACTTTCATGTTTATCGTTACTAACCCCTATTTCTCTGTAGTGCTTCACTTCTAAATAATAGCCGAGGGTCAATCGGAAACAGTCTCCCTACCCTTCCAGGGCAGGGATAAGGCTGCGTACATCCTACCCTCCCCAGACCCCACTTGGTAGGATTATACTGTGTAGTTGTTGTTGTTGTTGTTGCTTCACTTCTAAATAATCTCATGGCTGGTCAAATTTCGAAGTACATGATTCTTCTTCTTTGCTTGCAGCATATAATTAATAAGTACACTGACATCTCTCGCGGTGGAAAAGAGTATGCAGCACTTGCGAGTGCATTTGGGATTTTGACGTGGGAAAGGCCCTCATACTCTGAATTTCAACAACTGGCTAGGTACTGTTTCCGATGCTAGCTTATAGATTAAATTGAATAATGACATTTCAATAGATTGTAGGTTACCGGTGTATTTAAAGGGCATTAACAATATTATACATCTCTAGCAGAATTAGTACCTCTTTACTCTTTTACAACTAACTGAACTATTAGGATGTTAATTTTCACGAGCAGCATTGTCGAATTAATTCTTTTGGTATTTCTGTGGTGATTGTTGAATTACCAGGGAGAGCGAGTACGCTGCCTGGACCCTTGTCAATGGATATGCACTGAATCATGTTACCATATCTACCCATCGGTTGACATCAAATCTGAGAAGCATCGGAAATCTAAATCAATTCATCGAGAAAAATGGTTTCAATTTGAACTCTGAAGGAGGTGTTCTAAAGGGTTAGTACAAAGTAACTTTGATGTAAACCTGCAATTAGTAATATTGCCTGCTTAATTGTAGCTGCATCGTGTTATATATAATGCACTCACGTAAATGCTGATTATTTGCTTGCTCTACCATTTTGAGTTCAGGGTGATGTTCCACTTGAACATATAGTTAACAATTTCTTTGAAATCTGAATTCTAGGTCTATCAGAATCAGTGTAGACTGTAGATTAGCAGTAGTAGGAAGATTACAGTGTTCGCTTTATTAACATGTCGTGCTGTAATCTCTTAACTTCATGGAAACTAGTTAGTCAATAGGGGTTTAAAAGGACAAAAATCTCTGTGTATCTTAGGTGCGTCAATGAACGAAATCCAGGTTGAAGAGTTTCGCCTCAGAAACTTATTGCTCGTCAATTTTTGAGTATACAACACATGTACTGATTTGAGATTATCGATTTTCTTCAGAAGAACCTGTTTATTTTGAAATCTTATTCTTTTAAGTGAAAAATTGTTATTGTTTAAATGGTCATTGGATATCGCTAAGTTTTGACTTATTGTCTTCCTCGCCAGTGAGCCCTGATGGTCTTCTGTTGCAAAGTTCAACTGTAGCAGATTCCACCTCTTTCGAATTTTCAGACGGCATTACAGAAGCAGTCCCTTGTTCATACATTGAATTTGCTGAGCGACTTGTACTACCCCAATATAAAGATTTGCCCGCAGAAAAGGTTAGTTGTCATATCAGTTTTCTTTCATATTTCTCTGCAGTAAAAGCAATAAATCAATAAGCTGGAATTGGTGCTTCCACCACCTATTTATAAACTATATATGATGAGTAAAATATGTGCCAACCGCAGTTTCATGAGTGCATACGCATTCTATACAACACATTGAATGTAGCTTATTTCCTCTTAAGTTGCAAAATGGTTATTTATGTCTGTTCCAATATTTAATGGCAATGTAATTGAACAACAAACTACTCAATCATTCAATCTTAAAGTGGAAAACATTGTCTTTTGGGTTGAAAAACTAAAAGCATCAACTCTTATTATTGAATTCTAAAACGTGCTCTTCTTACTGTAATACTAAGGTAGCTTGAATGTAAACTACACTTTTGCTCTTTGAAGAGGCTACTCTTTCTCTTGCTTCCGAATGTGCGCCTGTTATGTCAAATTATCGGAGATCAACTATATTTTGATATTTGCTTAGGTTGAGGAGTTCCATAGACGGGACGGGTTTGAGGTTGGAAATGCTGACAAGATATTCGAGAGTACATCCAAGGATCAGTTAACTCGTCGTGCTGCATGAGGAAGAGTTCTTGGCATGTTCAGCTGGAAAACTAATTCAAAGTTAACTGTTGGAAGATGATATTGTAGCTCTGAAGTGTATAATCTGTTGTTCTGTAACTATTTAAAAGAATAAAATTACTGTACAATGAAGTGCAATACATGATTTTGAGTCATCTCCATTTTTACATCACATATTTCCTTTTGACATAAGCCTTAAATCAGGAAAATTACTAAGACATGATTTACCATTTTCAGAAACTTGGATGAATAAGCTCAACCTTAGTTGTGGATATTAACTATATCATTGAACAGTCAAACACCAATATTCATATGGACTGAGCAAAGATAAAGTTGCCAATGCAATCTATCTTATGCTTTTTCCCTGACAAATTCTTGAAAGACAACATATACTACAACAACAACTACCCAATATATTCCCACCAAGGAGGTCTGGGGTGGGTAAGATGTACGCAGCATTACCCCTACCCTGGAAGGGTAAAGAGACTGTTTCCGAAATGACCCTCTGCTAGAGAAAGTGAGGGAAGCCCTGATAACAAGTGATAAAGAAAGACAAATCGTTAGAAAACTAAATCAGATATAACAACAAAGAATATGAAAGACGTACCAATAACAAGTTATAGCAAGATAGTTTATTTAGCCAAGCAAAGTACTGCTAGCAAAGGTAAATAGTAATAGACCAGGACACGCGACTATAGCAAACTAAGGAAAAGAGGGAACCGTACCAGCATCAATACCAACGAACTAGGGAAGACAAAGAGAAACGCACGATTACCTACTAACCTACCACCCTAATCTTACACCTCCACGCTCTTCTATCTAGGGCATGTCCTCAGTCAGCTCAAGTTGCGCCATGTCCCGCCTGATCACTTCACCCCAAGACTGCTTAGGTCTACCTCTGCCCCTCCTCTCACCTCCCAAGGCCAACCTCTCACATCTCCTTACTGGGGCACCTATGCTTCTCCTCTTAACATGCCCAAACCATCTCAACCTTGCCTCACGCATCTTAGCATCCACAGGGGCCACTCCCACCTTGTCCCGAATAACTTTATTCCTAATTCTATCCAACCTAGTATGCCCACACATCCATCTTAACATCCTCATATCCGCTACTTTCATTTGCTGGACATGAGACTTCTTGGTATAATTAAGGTATTTACAAGATGAATCAACGACCAAGGTCTTTACCTTGGTTTTTGACTACTCTACAACAACAACAAACATAGCGGAATTTCATAAGTGGGGTCTGAGGAGGGTAATGTGTACGCAGACTTTATCCCTACCTTATGAAGTTAGAGAGATTGGTTTTTTGACAAACTCTACTATCAGAGAACAAGTGTAAAGTCCTCCACCCTTCGATCAAAAGGCGTAAGAACACTATCCAAATTGAATCTTCTCAAAGGAATCAGATGCATGAGCCTGCATAGTTTGTGGAAGTGAACACCACAACACCATGAGAGAAAAAAGGCTAGTAGTTGGTAATTTAATCCATGAATTATGTGTGCTTATCTTGGAAGAATCAACATTGTAGTCCTATCTTTATGTTTGCTTTTCCTTCTTATTTCTTTTTTAAAGGCGGTATTGGAGTTAATTTTTGTGCACCTCAATCATTCCGCCAGGTACCATTTACCTCCCACCGGCATAAGTACTAGATAATTTAACCACTTTATTGGATGAAATACTCCACGGTTAACAATATTCTGCTTTTTATTATTTCCTTTTCCTTTTCCCTTTACTTTTTCTTTTTCAGGAAAAGGGAGAGAGAGAGAGAGAGATGGACACAAATATTTACTCCATGGACTTGAGCTCTGCTTACAATACATTCTTTTCAAGTGGGAGTTTAGCATTTTCAAAGATCACAACTTAAATAAATTGTGTACTCCTTCCCTTTTGCCAGTCATCCAATGACAAATAGGGGGGACAAAATATATTCATAGCTAGAGGAGAAAAGAAAAAGAATGGTAGAAACAGATAATTGCCAATCCAATACTAAGTTTTGCCATTTGGTTTTGGTGAATTCTGAGGGAACTGATGATGGTATGGAGAAGCATGAGAAGCATTTGGAATTGAAAGACTTCTAGGATGTTGTTGTCCATTCCTCGAGAACGATCCTTGTGTTCTAACGCCGTTTCTGGTACTTGGACTTGATCCAACTCGGTCTGCTTGCATTGTCTGAAAATAGTAGGATGAGCTGGCCATGTCTTTAAGATTTGGCAACGGCTTTAAAGCTTCAACTACTTCACTCATCATAGGCCGAGCTTTGGGATCACGGCTAAGGCAGCGAGCAGCCAACTGCGCAGCTTTCTGAGCACCTTTTATAGAAAAATGTCCTTCGAGTCTAGGATCTACCAATCTGTAAAACCTTCTTCTTTCACCTAGATGAGGCCGCGCCCACTCAACAAGGTTGTGTTCTCCATTTGGCCGGTTCTTGTCCATCGATCTTCTACCTGTTATCATTTCAAGTAGAACTACACCAAAACTGTAGACGTCACTCTTTGACGTAAGATGCCCTGAGACATAATCAGTAAGAGGTACTCATTAGCCATCCTTTGGAAGTTTTAGCCCACAATATCAAACACAGAGAAAATTCAATTGTGATTTGGGTCATGGAGCTGTACGGAAAGGATATTCGGAAGCAAGAAAAACCAGTGTAAAAACGATTTGCAGTTTCGAGCAGAATAGCATCCAACTAGTTCGACTTGAGGTGACACATAATAATTGATGAAGTAGAGTCAACCATATGGGTAACTATTGTATGAAGTACCTGTCATCACATACTCAGGAGCTGCATAACCATATGTTCCCATGACACGAGTGGAAACGTGCGTCTTGTCACCCTCGGGACCATCTTTGGCTAGGCCAAAATCAGAAAGTTTCGCATTGTAATCCTGAGAGAGAGAGAGAGAGAGAGAGAGAGAGAGAGTGTAAGTAGAAAATTCAAAGGGGAAAGATCTTTTCTTTTTTCCAATATATTCAAACATACCGCATCTAGCAGAATGTTGGATGTTTTGAAATCGCGGTATATTACTGGTCTTTCTGCTTCCTCATGAAGAAAAGCAAGACCTTTTGCAGCACCCAGAGCTATTTTCATACGGATAGACCAAGGAAGAGGCATGGATCCTGCAAAAAAACTTTATTAGCAGAGAATGGTGAACATAAAGATTTTCTGCAGAAAGTACAATATAGTAACATAAAGATTTGCACTAAAATTTCAGAAGACTAGTGTGCACTATCACTACACTTCATTCAGACTGCAAAAGAGTGAAATTATAAAAGCCTAAATCTTTTGGCTATTCCAACAAGCATACTCAAACAAAAACCAGGAAACATAAGTATGATATCATTTATCTTCCCATGAAACACCAACCCCTCGCCACCCCCAACCCCAACAATTTCACTTTGTCCTGTCTATCCCAAATAAATTGATGGCTACTAATGGCTGAACCACCTCCATCTAAAAAAAGCTCCTGCATTGCATCTCAAAAAGAAAGGTATACAGATTACTAGTATCTAACAATGATCAAGACTTTTAGCAAGTTCATAGGAAATTGAACCCCAAGTCAAATGCTAAATCTTGTGTAACTACTATTGTTCCTTTCAGAAAGAGAACCCAAGTCCAGATACCCAGTTTTAGATGTCTGGCACGTAGCAAAACATTACCGATACAATCTCCACTTAGTTTTCCTAGAGTTTTGGGCTAGGCCAAGCCTATTGATCAAGATGTTTCGACTCTTTTACCTTTTCTTTCTTCAATTGCTATGTTTCCAAGTGGGATCATTAATCTCTAGAATTGAACATCACCCAGCATAAAAACCTTTCCCAAAGTACAAGATCTCTTTTTTCTAATAATCACAACCTTTCTCAAAGTACAAGATCTCTTTTTTCTAATAATCATGATGTCGGGGCCAGCTTCACGAGAAACCAGCTACCTCCCAACAATTAGTACCAGGGAACTCTATCCACTAATGCTTGGATAGATGAGAACAAATTACCTAGTGTTTTTGCCTTCACTGGAATCTGAGACCTCATGGGCCACACCCTTGGGTGCTACAGGATCTCATTTTTTCCATGATCCCAGTTGGTACACATCTCCTCCTTCCTCTTTTCTCCCTATCTGCGGGTGGAGCTGCCTTGACCCTCTCTCTCCATCTCAAGCTCAGCCACCACAGCCCTACTCCCACATTCCCTCAAACTAGCGCCCCCCCCCCCCCCCCCCCCCCCCCCCCCCCCCCCACCCCCCCCCCCCCCCCCCCCCCCCCCCCCCCCCCCCCCCCCCCCCCCCCCCCCCCCAACCCCCCCCCCCCCCCCCCCCCCTCCACACACACACTCAGTCGCTCATCCACAGTATATCTCACGGCCTCCATCATCAACCACAATGTTTTAGCTCAAATCCTCTCTTTTAAATTAGCTTGTCAACTTGACTTGTCAGCATTAGCAAGAATTAACAGCAACAAAGTGTAATTCTTAGTAAACAATTTTTCTACCGTTTTATAGGACTAAACACTAACAAAACAAGATAAATCTTCAATCAAGCTTCTATGTCTTACCAATTCAACCTTGACATATTTTTCTTCCTGTCTTGAAACAGTGGTATTTAAACCTACCAAATGTATGTAGGACTACCAGAACAAATAAGTTTATAGATTCAAATAACAAAGGCAGACTATAAAGTTCCTTACATAATTTCTTGGCAGATATCCTATAGGTCCTTGAGCTCCCCATGGCTTTAATTAGGGACTAAAATGTGCAAGAAAATCTGACTACTCAACTAATACGATCCTCACTTTTATAGACAATCTGGCATCAGTTCAATCTCGGAACAGAAAACGTGTAATGATCTGATTCTGACATCAATGGTCGCATTGCTAATGTGGAAAAGCCCATACACCATTTGGATTTCAAAATTTACAGGGCTTAATTGCATTATATCATAAGAAATTTTCTACTAGAAAGAAATAAATTTGTCACATCCTATATTTATGGATAGCTACAGCGCTTAAAGAGAAGGGAGCCATGGCGTAATTAGTAAAGTTGTTGTCATGTGACCAGGAGGTCACGGTTTCAAGCCGTGGAAACAGCCTTTTGCAGAAATGCAAGGTAAGGCTGCATATAATAGACCTTTGTGGTCCGGCCCTTCCCCGGACCCCGCGCATAGCGGGAGCTTAGCGCACCGGGCTGCCTTTTTTTTTTTTTTTACAGAGCTTAAAGAGAATTCAAGTTCTATTCTGCAGATAGGGACCTTATAGAATTAAAGCAATGCCCACAAACAACGCCAACATGGTGCACATTAATAGTTGGTTTCACTTACCCTTCCAAGATTAACTAGTGCATTCACAAGAACCGTTCAGCAATATGGAATAATGGACAACACATCTTTCAAGTAGTAAAACGGAAAACACATCTTTCAAGGAGATCCACCATCAAATTCTTTTCCTAGTATATTAATTACTACTTAACTCCGTTTCAATTTAGATGAGGTAGTTTGATTCGGCACGGAGTTTAAGAAGAAAAAAAGACTTTTGAAACTTGTTGTCTTAAAAGCTCAAGGATTTAAAAAAAGGGTAATACGAAGAGTTTAAAGTTGAATTATTTTCAATTTTGAAATGTGTCATTCTTTTTGGTACGGACTAATAAGGAAAGTGTGTCATCTAAACTGATACAGAGGGAGTATCGATTATTTTGGGAATATAAAAAATTAAGGTTAGTTACATACTTCTGAATAGATGGTTTTCCAAGCTTCCTCGAGGCATAAATTCGTAAACTAACAGCCTCTGATCATCTTCAATACAATAACCGATCAGTTTGACCAAATTAGGATGAACGAGATCACCAAGGAAATTTACTTCAGCCTGCCAAATGGGATACACTTAATGCAAAACGAAAACTGAAAATAAGAAAAAGACAAATACAGAATTAAGGTTTTATAAATAAATGAAGAGAGCATCAAACCAGCCATTCTTTGTGACCCTGAAGTCCATCATGGTTTAGAGTTTTCACAGCAACAGTAAGCCCTGTCCCTGGTTTAACTGGTGCTGTCCCATTCTCTTCAATCCAACCCTTGAAGACGCAGCCAAAGCCCCCTTCGCCAAGAAGGGATTCTGGTCTGAAGTTTCTTGTTGCCATCTTCAAATCATTAAATGCAAACTTTCGAAGCCGAGAAGAGACTTTAAGTTCCTCTTCAAGTTTGGAGGTGGATGAATTACTTTCAGCATTACTAGTAGTTGTAGATGAAATAATTGGAGCAACGGGTTGATCTCTGCTTGTGTCATTAGTAGATTTACTTTCTGCAAACAATGATGCAAGAAGTTAGAATATTGGAAGATATATTATTTTAAATACAAAGATAAGAAGTTAAAGTGTGTCAGTTTTTGCCTAAAATAAAGGGTTTAAACGATAATAATAGCTACAAGTGTACAAGTAGTTAACAAAAAATAAGTCCACAAAGTTATCCGTTATTTATTGATACGTTATCATAATGTCAAGTGATCTTTGTCTTCAACTAAGAAAATGGACATTGGATCTAACTCAAACCCAAAAGCTAGCTCATAAAGTGAATTATCCAAAACCTTATGTTTTCTGTCGAAGACCTTAAAAAGAGATAACAACTCATTCCCTCAAAAAACCCACCCTTATGCCAAGAACTGAATGTTTGAAGCATGGACAAAACAAGGGCGCGTAACATTGGAAAACACAACGATAGTAATGGGTGTGGTATTGATGTAATGATATGGAAATGAACACTGAATCTAACTCGACCCAAAAAGAAAATCAGCTCATAAGGTGAGAATTATAAGAAGACAACAGTTCATTCCCTTAACCAATGTGGAATACTCTGACATAATGAAACAAATTTGCTTTTTTCGTAACTAGGAATGCTCTAATTTGCATTACTGAAACAAGCCATATAAACAGAGAAGATATTAACTTCTATTGCAACCAAAGTAGTCCTCGTACTGTGGGCTAGTGTTAGCAACCAGTCAATCACTTACTTCTCTCTCGGTATAATTTTACAACAGACTTGGCAAGACTTAAATGAACACCAAAAGGCAAGAACCCAAAGATTGATACAATTGAGGGTTCTAAAGAAGAAGAACTCAGATGAAGTGAAAAGATAAGAACCCACAGACTAAGACAACGGGGGTGCTACTGAATCCTGAAATCAGTTGTAAATTCTCTCATTCATTAGATAATTGCTGCCCGTGCTAGAAAGTTATATTCACAAAGAATAAGGATGGAATCTTACACAAGAGAACCGGGTTTTGTTTCCTTTATTCCCACAGGTAGGTGATTGCAAATTAAACAGGCTCTTTCAGTTTCACATTATACAAGTTAATTTTTGGCTATTGAATTAGACCCTCCACATGCAAACATGAAGGTAAAGAAAACTCAACCACGCGACAAGTATAAGCTTCTAAGTTGCAACAGCATTTTAATGCAAATATGAACATTATCAACCTAACAACAAATGTACCTTTGCAACGAAAGGTTTAACAGAAGTTCCTGTGTTTTACTCTAGGAAGGCCTCTAGCAAATTTCCAAATTCAGCAGTCATTCTTTAGATTGGCCCCATTATAACCCTTTTGAGTTAACATCATCAACTACTAACAATACAAGAAATATGTGCAAGCCAACCTTCCACTTCTGTTAATTGACCAAACTCAAGACATTTCACTAGATAAAAGCATGAGACTAACTTTCTTCAAGGAATCCAAAGAAAAAAAGGGCAATTAGAATTCCAAATCATTAATTTTTTTTCATGCAACTTTGTACAGAGTTAGTAAAAGTGTTACCACAGTTGGTGCTGCTGATGCCACTGATGGAGCTATCAACTTTAGATCTTGAAGAAATACAACTACCAATAAACCACAACTTAGTCCAACATCCAGTAGTTTCTTCTTCAGCAACTTGTTTATTCTTCTTCTTCCCCTTTGATTTCACTACATCCCAAGACTCCCCTTTTACACCATCATCACTAGGTAATCCCATATTTTTCAATCACTAAAATCAAACCAAGACACCAACTTTCAACCCCACCTCCCTCATCCAACCCCCTCAGCCTATAAAAATGTCAACTTTTCTCTAACCTATAACCTAAAATCTCAAAACATCCCTAAAAATAAAACAAATAACTGAAAACCCAGTTCCCTAAATCACCCCTAAAAGTAAATACACAAACCCAGAAGCCAAAAAAAGAAAATCCAAAAATCCTTCCTTTTTCAGACCCAAATTTCCAAGAAACTCAGAAGAAGAAAGAAAAGTAAAAAAAAAAAAAAAACAGATGAAATAGCTCAAACCCAGCTGAAAAAATCAAGCAAATATGAGATTAAAAATCTAAAAAAGAGCTAACTTTGATTCAGATCACATGCCCTTATTCTTGACCTTTACAAAGCAGAGAAGTTATAGCACCAAATACTGTGCAAAGCAAAGCTGGAATCAGATAATAATCCCACTTCAAAAAAAGTGCAAACCCCAAAAATGTCTGCTCCCCTTAAAGATATTGAAATCTCAACAAAAGACTCAAATATGCTGAGTGCTGACCAGTTCTTGGCTTCTCAATAGGAAAAAGTAAAAAGGAAAAAGAAATATACAAAAGAAATAATATTTTATATATTTCACCACAGTATATTTTATATCTAATGCGGAATATATGTTTTGGTGTGGTATTATATTAGGAGTATATAATAAAGTGTTAATAGCACTTTTGGTCCTTCAGTTATTAATAAATTTTGATTTTAATCCTTATGAATGTCTAAATAAGTACATTTAACTTTTAATTAATTAGAACAAGTGACTATATGTTGTTCCCTCACTATTGTTCGTTTCGGTTTTTTTGGTATCTAGTTGTTATTATTGTTTGTTGTTACTGTTTTATTTGGGTTTATCGGAGATAATTTCTCTACCTTCCTAGATAAAAGGTAAGGTATGTGTATACACTACCCTCTTCAGACTTACTTGTAAGATTTCTTTTGGTTGTTGTTGTTGACTTGTTGTTGTTGTTAATCGAGCATTTTTATAGCCTAAAAAGCACTTTTAGCCAAAAAATGAGGTGTTTGGCCAAGCATTTGAAAGGAAAAAAAAATGCTTTTGAGGAGAAGCAGAAAAAAGTAGTTTCTCTCCAAAAGCACTTTTCTGAGAAACACTTTTGAGAAAAATACACTGAGAAGCAGTTTTCAAAAGCTTGGTCAAACACTAATTAATGCTTAAAAGTGCTTTTCAAATTAATTACTCAAACACAAACTACTTCTCACAAAAGGTACTTTTTTTAAAAGTACTTCTCAAAATAAGCTGATTTTAGAAGCTTGGCCAAACAGGCTATTAATCTTTTTACTTGTTATATTTATAAATTTATACTTCCTCGGGTTCACAATAAGTAACCATTTTACCTTATTTTGGTCCAAGGAAAGTGTCAATTTACATAATCAATAAGAAATTGATTTTATTTTTCAAAATTTGCCGTTATTTACATATTCCGATGTGTCAAGGTAACAATTAACTAAGGTTAATTTAGAGAATATAAATTTTTTTTCTCTAAGAGTTCGTATTTCCTTAATGGGTGTGTCAAAGGTAAAATGGTCACTTATTGTGGACCGAAGGGAGTATAATTATCAATTATTCTACCATTAATTACCCTTGTGTTATGTTAAGCTTGTGTAGTTACTTTATTTTTGGTGATAATATAATTTTAGAAATAATTCAAATATAACATATTTCCTATGAAAAAGGACCAAAAATGTACAATCATATAACTTCAAAGGGATTTGATCACTACATACTCTGAAAAAATTAAATTCTTCCTCTGGTTATGTTCTCATAATAGACTGTCAACCAAAGCATAACTGGGACCCCCAGAATTTGTGTGCAAGATGAGCCTACAGGAGTGTCAATCAATCAAGCCATCAGGTTTGAGAATATGGTGGGATTCTTGGATCTAGTGACCGGTGAGGCTTAAACATAGAACGTACTTGCTCCATTTGTAACAACAACAACACGCAAGAAAACATACACCATATCTTTTTCGAGTGCCCAGTAGCAATGAAATTCTGGCTAGACATTGACCTAAATATCCAGAGCCTTCCTTACCAGAATTGAATGTTTCTTTACTGAATGAACACCTTCAATGGCTTGGCTTTCTCCCTTTTTCATTGTGGCATATTTGGTTAAATCGCAATCACAACTTATTTGAAAACACGCGACAAACACTCCCCATCAATATCCTTATTATGAGGGCATTAAAATATAAACACACCACATCCCCTAAAAAAACGCATAACAAAAGACAATCCATGTGAATTGGACACACCTTATTGTTGGCTATTACAAACTAAATACGGATGATGCATTCAACACTAATTCAAACAGTGGCGGAATTGGTAGAGTGATTAGAAATTCAAATGGAGATTGGGTAGCACGCTACTGGAAATATTCCTATGTTATTATTCACACACATATGGAGTTATTAGCACTGCATCAAATACTGCAACTAGCACCATCACAGATCCATTGAAACTGAAATAGACTCCACTGAGGTCATACATCTACTCGAGCAACAAAATCCTATTTATCAAACACTAATTGATTATTGCAGTTGCTTGTTGAAGAGGTAGGGGAATCCAGTGGTCCGACATCACTTTCGCGAGGCAAACAATGTATCACATCTTTTGGCCAAAGAAGGTTTCAAGCAAGTCATGCGTAACCAACTACAAGTATTCCTGCAACTGCTTGCTCCAGTGTGGACCAGTATACAAGCTGATAAGGAGGTGGTCACCACAAAAAAGATAGTATTTGTATCTATTTATAATAACTTGGCACGTCTTGGAAACTTAAGCGCAGTAAATGTAGAAGACGCTACTACTACTGGTACTTCTAATCATGTAATTAATGTTGGCTCATAATAGAGCGTCTGTAATAATTTAGTATTGTCGATAAAATTATCGTTTAACAAAAAAAAAAAAGGTAAGTGTACTTATTAAATAGTACAAGGACTAAAATCAAAATTACTAATAACCAAGGAATCAAAAGTGTTATTATCCCTAATAAAAGATGATTAATGTAATTAACAATTCAAAAATGAAATTTAAAGTGATAAGGGAAATAAACCTATGAATTATCGGCGCTCTTACCTTTTTCTTGCAGTGGAATCGAAGACCAAGAAAAAAGCATATCAGGGAGCTGCCCGGAAAATGTGGTCAGGGAACTTGAGCTACCCGAAATGCCCATGTGGAAGTTGACGGTATTAAGGTATATTTAGAATGAGATAAATTGTTTTTTTATTAAACTAAAAAAATTTACCATGACAAGCATTTTATCTTTAAAAAAAATATTTGTTTGACTATTTTTTAGTACTTAGTAGGACTTAAAACGTGTAACATATAATAATTTTATCAGATGACAACTAACTTATTTGATTCGATTCATGCAACAACTTAAATTAATTTATTTGATACAAATGAATATACTTTTTCCATACTACAAATGTGTGTGAAGCTTAGATTAACATTTAGTTGGTAAATAAAATGCTTTTACTAATCGAAAAAATTAGTCATAACCCAGTATAAATTTTACGGTACGTAAAAAACATATAATATACATACTAATTTAATTTGATCATAGGATCTAAATATTTTCTATGAACAAAGTGCTGTTATACTTTTACAATAATGGTTAAGCAATAGTGTGAAATGAGAATTGTGATATTTGCACAAATAAAAAACTTATGTTCACAAGTTTTTCTCACGGTTGAGTTGGTGTTCAGTGTACGTTGGTGACGCATATGCTTTGCATGAACATCTCAATGTCCAAAAAAAAAAAAAGAACGAGGGGAAGAATCGACACGCAAGAAGGAGTCGAGAAGAAGGTATCAACAACAACTGATTTTATTACGGGACAACTCATGATGTTCATATTGATCCATTATGTGCCTCTGCATCTAACATTGGGTAGACCTCATACAAAAGTCTTCTTGCATCTTTTTCAGCTTTGAAAATCGACTAAGCGTTGCGCCAAGCCTACTGGTGAAGAGAAGAGTATACAATCTTATGTTGGATGATTTCAACCGGGGATTTAAACAGTTATACCCTAGTCTTTCTTATTATTGTTACTTGGTTGTCTGTTTACATATTATTTTCATTGTTTAGTCTCCAAAGCGAGCAACAATGTAAAGACGAAATGAATAGTATCCTCTTAGAGTTAGATTTTGATGGAGATATCACAACTATTCTACCTGGTTGGGGTCGAGAAAGAGACTTTCATTTCCAGTCTCTTATTTATTTATTTTTATTGAATTTTTGATTTTCTAAAAGGAAAATCTTAAAGGAAAAATAGTAGATTATCTCTTTTTCTAACAGATAAAAGAATCTAAAAATAAATATTCGATCGAACTGTCCTTTTTCCTTCGATCCGTGGAAAGATATACTCTGGGGTTTTAGATTTATTTATATAAAGTATGAAGGAAAAGGATCACTTGGTCCTTGAAGAGTTCTTTCAAAACAAATGATTGATTGAATTGTCTTATTAGGACAATTCATGGTTCATATGCTTAGTCGGAAGGAATAATCCAATGGAGTTTATAGATTTACCTAGGTCAGTTTATGGGCTAATCAATAAAAGATTTTTATCTTCGAAACCCATTGGAAACGTTATGAACTTATAATCGAGTCGATTCCATGATTATAAGCTCATTCCATATCGGACCAGGTCAGAATAGGGTTATATACATTCTCATTATGAGAAGGGATCATTCTGGCCTATCTAAATAGATACTATATTTACATATGGGTAATCATTGAATGAAAAAATGTGTAACGTGTATATAATATGTAAATGTAAATATTTGGTCGATACCATATCTCAATCTAGGAAGCAGTTCCTCTACAACACCGAATCCGACAGTAGAAGAAAGAAGAGTCTTGTTCAACCTCCTTGCAATATTTGATGATTCTATACCAACGTATCAAACTGACAATTTATCATTCTATTGGATCGTAAATTTGATTTCTCAATTTTAATAGTAAATATTTTGGTTAAACGTTGGAAATGATTTGATCAGACAAATATATTTTTTTAAATAGATAAGATCTCTTCATTCTTAGCAAGATGTTACAAGTTTGAGAGAAGTTAACCGAAAGCTGTACGAGTGAGTTATCGATATTATTATTACACAACAAGCAAGTATTGAAGATTAGCGTTGTAATATTTAGAGCATGTTTGAAAGTCACTTAGGAATTGAATTTGAGTGTAATTACACAATTTGTCATGTTTGTCTGGCCCAGTAATTACTTGGTCAGCATGGAATATAGTTAATTGGAGAAATATAATTACACTCTCTAATTTTCAAGAAATTGTGAGATATGTTAGGATTTGCTTTAATAATAAAAGAAATATTACTAGAAGTACTTTTTCTCTTAATGGACCTTTACAACGCAAATTAAAATTAGTTGAACCCAAATACAACTAATAAAAGAGGGTAGAAAATAAAATAAAATGGAAATAAAGATGATATATGGTAATTTAAGGATTTAGTAGGCGTTTGGACATAAGAATTGTAAAATTCCAAAAGTGGTGAAAATATTTTTGAAGCGAAAATGGTATTTCAAATTTAGAGTTATGTTTGGACATAAAATTCTGTTTGCGTCGTTTTTTAAGTTGTGGTATGATTTGAATGAAAATTTTTAAAAATAAGTTTTTGGAGTTTTTTAAAATTTAGAAAATTTCCAAAATATATTTTCAAGTAAAAATTGAAAATTTTATGAAAACAAACATTTATTTCGAGAAAAAGTAAAAAATAAATTTAGAAAAAAGAAAAACAAAATTGTATCCAAACGGGCGCTTAGGCCATCTCCAACCCAACACTATTTTTTTTCATTTAGTATTTTTTTGCTCCAACCCAACACCAAATCTTGCACCATTATAGAGTATGAATAGTGTTGCACCAAATTTGGTGTGATACTATTCATCAACACCAAATTTGGTTTAATATTATTTTATTCATTTTTATATTTTTTTGACTTTTAATTTATCATATATTGTGTATATAATTAATTTTTATATCAAGATCTTTATAATTTTAACTTTATATTCTGTTTTTTGATATATTAATTTTTTGATATATTATATTTATATAAAATTATAAGTTAATTTTTATTATTATTATTATTATTATTATTGTATAAAAAAATATAACTATTATTTAAAAATAAAATATGCAAATGTAAGATATCAATGATTTTACTTTTAGTTGATTTATTTTTTAAAATAATTTTGTAATAAATAATTATATAAGTGGTGAAGGTGAATTATATGTGATGAATATGAAAAAAAGAAAAAAGAAAGAATTTGTTTGAAGGAAATAAAAATAAAATTTAAATGTAAGATAATAATACAATATAAAAGAAAGAGAAAAATATGAAAATAAATATTTTTTTGATGTAAAATATAATATAATGAATGAAGTAAATTTAATGTTACATCATTTTAATGTTAAGTCGTGGACAACCTTAGCATCTAAAAAGAGAAAAGCGATCAGTTCATGTAGTGGGAGGGGGAAAAGTTGGGCAACTATCGGGCAGGGGAGAGAATGTGGCGGTGTGGGACCCGCTTGTTGACGTGTCAATATATGAGTTGGCAGCTCAAATCACGTTCACGCGCTTGAGTGGTGATATTACCGGTGCTATTATTATTATTATTGTTATTGTTATTATTATGCTATTATTCTAATATCTAGTTTTTTTTTCGTGATAATTTCTTTTTTCCGTTCATCTGATTTTAGCTTTGGAGGATTTTATTTAAGTATATACCCTTGAAGACTTTGTTTTTGATTAATTAAGTATTATTATTTTTAATTTTAAACCCCTGCGAAAAGATTATTTGCGATATTGTCCGTACGTCCTCACCCTCCCAATATTTCTTGGTTTACTAGCAAGATTATTATATTAGTTAGATCAAATATTATACTAGCAAGTCTTTAGTTTGGACTACCTCAACTTATTTAATTGATATTTTGATTAAATCGATTATTTTCTTATCACACTTCGTGTTCGCTTATTGACAGAAAAGAAAAACTAATTTATGCGCTAATGACGAGTTAGTCCTACTTAAACAATGAAACTATGGGTTTTGTATTAAGGAAATCATTTTTCGGAAAATATTTTTCAATTTTTTCTGATTTAAATATTTTAGAAAATATTTTCCTTATGAGCTCATTTTTCTTCAATTGGAGGAAAATATTTTCCTTATCAAGACAAGGAAAAAACGAGGGGGGCAAAAAAATAAGCCTTCGTTTTTTTGTCCCCTCAACCTTCCTCACCCTCAGAAACCCACCCCATCCCCTCTCTTCAAAAAAACTTGTTTTTTTTTTCAAATTTAAGTTTTTCCGTTACCACCCACCCTACTAACCCTCCACCCCCTAACCTCATCCAGCGCCCCCCGGCAAAAATAATAATTTCTTTTACCTTTTTCTTTTTACAATTTCAAATTTTTGTTTTTTCGTTTTTCTGTACCCCACCCTCACTGCCCAACCCCCACCCCGTTTTTCTTTTCTTTTCTGTAATTTCAAATTTTTGTTTATTTTCGTTTTC
>ML281555.1:0-12356 GCA_005239495.1 Nicotiana undulata
TTACCCTGTGCGATCGCATTACTCCTTCCGCGATCGCACAGGTCTAAATTCTTCAGTGATTTTTAATAAGCCCAAACAGAATACTTCATACGGGAATTCTCAATTTTCAGCCTTCTCTCCTTCTCCCAACCTCCATTGACGACCCCCAAGATAGAATCCTTCCATAACCTCTTAGGTAAGTGATTACAACATTGTTTCCTTCCATTTTTCATCAATATTTACTAGAATCTAGGCTTAAAATCCTAAAATCAAAGTAGAAATTAGGGATTTTGGGGTAGAGTTAGGTTTTTGGAAATTTTGGGTAATTCAACCCCAATTTGGGGTCGGATTTCAAAATAAATTATATATTCTAACTCGTGGGGGTATGGGTGATCGGGTTTTGGTCCGAGCCTCGTGTTTGGACCAAGCGGGCCCCGGGTCAAAATTTGGTATTTTTGGAAGAATGCTAGGAATTTCATATCTAGGCTATGAGATTGTGTTATTGAGTTTTTATTGATATTATTGAATTAATTATGCCTTGATATCATTGTTTCGGAGTCAGATTATAAAGGAAAGGCGGTCTTAGAGGGTTGATTGCTATACTTTGGACCCGAGGTAAGTGTCTTGCCTAACTTTGGTGAGGGAATATGTATTATTTGCTATGTGCTAAGTGATTATCATGTTCATTGCATAGGTGAGGTGACGAATACCTATGCAATGTGTGTCAAGCATGCCCGTGAGTCAATTTTGATAGAAATTGTAGGATTTCTTCCATGTTTACCATATTATGAGATTGTCTCTATTTGGTAATTTATTCTGGTTGACAGTATTGGTTGTTGAGCTTAAGAAGTGTTGATATGATTGAGATTCCAAGTGTAAAGTATACAATTGAGGTGATTGGTTATAGCTGAGACCCTTACCGGGCATTTACTGAATTATTAATTGATGTTTTCCCCTTGCCGGGGGATTTGAACTGTATATTTCCACTATGCTGTACTCCTTGCCATTATATCTGCCATTGTTTGGTAAGGAAGAGTGTAAATCACGAAGGGTGATGCCGTGCCATGATATTTGATTACATTGCATAGTGAGGAAGATGTAAAGCACGAAGGGTGATGCCGTGCCATGATTCATATTGATTATAAGCACGAAGGTTAATGCCGTGCCATGATTTACATTGATTATAAGCACGAAGGTTAATGTCGTGCCATGATTTATATTGCCTTACATTGAACATTGCATTGTGAGGAAGAGAGTAAAAGCACGAAGGGTGATGCCGTGCCATTATTTACATTTCTGATATTTATACTTGTTTCGTTAGCTATTGTGTTAAATTGCCTCCCTTGTTTACTTCTATATTTCTATTTAACTGCTTCATTTCACTTGTTCCCATTTTACTGCTCCCGTATCCCTTACTTGTCTGCTTATCTCTTGCCTTGTATTATCCCTGTTACCTGCTGTAGAATAGGACAGGTTATCGTTATTGTCAAGTCTAGCCTCGTCACTACTTCGGCCGAGGTTAGGCTCGGCACTTACTCAGTACATGAGGTCGGTTGTACTGATGCTACACTGCACTTCTTAATGTTGTGCAGACCCGGCATCCGGACCCAGAGGACCGCATTGAGGGAGTCACCTTCAGTCCACCCAGAGCTTAAAGGTATACTGCTGGCGTTCGTGGACCTTGGAGTCTCTCTTGTTAATTAGTTCTCCTATTGTCTTATTTCTTCTGTAGCTCCAAAGACAATTATGTATTTCTTTTCAGACTCTGTATTTAGCACTCTGTTTAGATAGTTCGTGAGTTGTGACACCCCGGTTTTGGGTATGCGACGTTATGTAATTCACTATATTCCTTTGCACTTCTTTTGAACTTCTATTACATTTCCGTTGTTAAGTATTTTAAGGTGTTTTGATATTCTGTTCAGTTTTGAAAGGTATTAACTCTACTACTGTTAACTTGGGTTGAAATTGATAGGATTACTTGTGCACGTTGGCTTGTCTAGCGGGTTCAATGTTAGACGCAGTCACGACCTGAAGGGTGGGATTTCGGGTCGTGACAGGTAGAACTCTTTCACAAGGAATAACCACTGAAAGGAAATAATAAGCTTATAGAAAAATACTTAACTAGGGAGAAACAAGACGTAACAACGAATTCACAGTATTCAAGTCCACAACAAGATGTCATCACAAGTCAAGAGATTCCAAGTACAAGCCAGTCGACTTAGGGGTAGGTTATTTAAATTCCTTTTTAAAGTTGAATAGTTATGAGAGATTTTTCACAATCCAAATAAGGGAAAGTAGCTAAAGATAATCCTAACTCCAATTACTGCTAAACATTTATAAGGCGAGTTTTTTCTAATTTTAGTTAAATAGGCAGTTTATGAAGAAAAATATAGCATGATGATAGGAGAGGTAAATTATTCAATTAAGTCAATTAACACCAAATAGAAAACAAAGGAAAATCTAAAAGCAAGTAATTCTAATCTAAGCAGGAAGAGATGAACTAGCAATCAAGAACTAAGTCATAACCATTACAACTTTATACACGGGGAATATAACGACCTAAGAACTCTAAAAGGACAACTTCATACAACTAAGTCCGAGTACGCACTCGTCACCTCACGTACACGGGCTGCAGTCAACATAGAAGACTCAAATCCTAAGGGGTTGTTCCCCCGCACAAGGTTAGGCAAGATACTTACCTCATAGACGACAACCCGGTACTCTAAAATGGACTTCTCGAGTGAAAAAGGCCTCCGGACGGCTCAAATCCAACTAGAAAAACTTCAAAACACACATAAAATTATAAGGAACTATTCCGGGTAATAAAGTTTTGATCTTTACAAAAGTCTAAAAATTGACCCAAAAGTCGACCCCTGGGCCCGCACCTCGGAACCCGCCAAATTTTTAAAAATACGAATACCCATTCCAATATGAGTTCAATCATACAAAATTTGTCAAATTCCGATACCATTTGGTCCCTCAAATCACGATTTTTCATTTTAGAAATTTTCTTTCAAAACCAACATTTTCCTCAACTCAAAACACAAATTAAATAATGAAAATAAAGATAAAATCATGGAATTTGTTAGATTCTAGGTGAAGAACACTTACCTAATCGATTTGTGTGAAAAACCCTCGAAGAATCGCTCAAAATCGAGCTCCACAAGTCAAATATGATAAAAATGGTGAAACCCTCGATTTTGGAATATATTATGTCTGCCCAGATGTTTGTAAACCGCGATCGCGAGAGGAGAGATGCGATCGCGTAGAAGAAAAATAGCTGATGTCCAAAATGTTCTACGCGATCGCGGAAGTTCTTATGCGATCGCATATAAGGGAGAGGGCAGTCTTACGCGATCGCGAGAGAGTCGTGCGAACGCGATGAAGAGGTAACCAACAAACCCAGCCCCTAACTTCTACAATGCGAACGCGAGGGAGGGGGATGCGAACGCGAAGGGGAATGAAGAAGAACTTTGCGATCGCGTCTGGAACTATGCGATCACACAGAAGGAAAACCAGAAGACAGAATATCAGTGAAAAAAAGAAGGAAATTGACCCAAAGCCCATCCGATACACACCCGAGACCCCCGGAACCCCCCCTAACGACACAACCAAGTTAGATAACCTAACCCGGACCCACTCGAGTTTTTAAATCACATTAAGCAACGCCAAAACGACGAATAAAACCATAAATCGAACTTATGAACTTTCAAATCTTCAAATATCTAAACTCGTGCCGAAACCTATCAATTCAACCCGGAATGATGCCAAATTTTGCAGACAAGTCCCAATTGACCTCCCGGAGCTACTCCAACTCTTGGAATCACATTCTGACCCCGATATCCCACAAAGTCAACTATGGTCAAACTTCTCCATTTTCCAAACTTCAAATTTTCCAACTTTCGCCGAATTACCTCAAATTACTCTACGGACCCCCAAAATCAATTCCGGATACGCGACTAAGTCTAAAATCACCATACCTAATTAAATTTTCTAGCCAGAAAACTTCCTCCTCCTTTATTTTTTTTTTCTTTCAATTAGGTGATCTTAATCATCCCTAATTCAAGCATGTTTTTCTCATAATGCTCCCTACTCAATGATTTGGTAAATATATCAACAATTTTGATTATCAGTGGCAGAGAATTCGATTGAGATCATCCGCTTCTCATAATTATCCCTCACTAAATGGTGCCTAACATCTATGTTCTTAGTTCTCTTGTGATGAACCGGGTTCTTAGTCATACTAATTGCACTAGTGTTATCACAGTAAATAGGAATGCATCCCACATATATACCAAAGTCCAGGAGTTGTTGCTTAATCCATAGCAACTGAGCACAANTCTGTCAACCAGAAAACCTGCATAATCAGCATCAGCATATCCTACAAGGTTGAAATTACTACCTTTAGGATACCAAAGGAACAAATCAGTGGTGCCCTTCAAATATCTCAAAATTCTCTTCACTGCAGTGAGATGGGACTCCTTTGGATTGGCTTGAAACCTAGCACATAGTCCCACACTGAACACAATATCAGGTCTACTTGCATTAAGATATAGTAGAGATCCAATCATCCCTCTGTATGTCTTCTGATCAACGGATGAACCAGGTTTATCCACATCTAAGTTTGTAGCTGTGGCTATTGAAGTATCTATCTCCTTTGAATCTTCCATTTTGAACTTCTTGAGGAGTTCTCTCACATACTTCTGCTGATGAATCATTGTTCCATGTGGAGTTTGTTTGATTTGCAGACCTAAGAAAAAGGTTAGCTCACCCATCATACTCATTTCAAACTCACTCCCCATTAATGTAGCAAATTCTTTGCTGAGCTTTTCAGTTGTTGCCCCAAATATGATATCATATAATTGTACAATCAGAAGATCTTTTCCCTTTTCCTTTAAGAACAAAGTACTGTCTAATTTGCCTCATTTGTACCCATGTTCCAGCAGGAATTTTGACAATCTCTCGTACCAAGCTCTAGGTGCTTTCTTGAGACCATAGAGAGCCTTATCAAGTTTATATACATGATCAGGTGATTCTTTGCTTTCAAAACCAGGAGGCTATTTTACAAATACCTCTTCCTTCAAATAGACATTGAGAAAGGCACTCTTTACATCCATATGATGCAAAGTGAATTCCATGTGTGCAACAAATGCTATAAGAAGTCTGATTGCCTCCAATCTTGCCACAGGAGCAAAGGTCTCATCATAATCAATTCCCTCTTCTTGGTTGTATCCTTGAACAACCAGTCTTGCCTTGTTTCTAGTAACAGTTCCATCCTCATCGAGTTTATTCCTGAAGACCCACTTGGTGCCAATTATTGATCTGTCCAGTGGTCTGGGTACCAAGTGCCATACTTGACTTCTTTCAAATTGATTCAGCTCCTCTTGCATAGCAGTTACCCAGTCAGCATCTTTCAGGGCTTCAGCAATGTTCTTTGGTTCAATCATGGATAAAAATGTATCAAACGCACACATATTTTTCAAGGAGGATCTAGTTTTGATTCCAGATCTCAAGTCTGTTATTATGTTCTCAAGAGGGTGAGAACTCTGATATCTGTGTGGTTTGAGAACCAGTTGTTCACTTCTGGATTGTTCCAAGTTGTCTTGTTGCTGTGGAACAGGATCAGGGCCAGTATTTTCATGAGGAATTCCCCCTGTCGAGTTGCGTGGGGTTGTTGGACCTGGTCCATCACCTGTTCCATCTCCCATAGGTGCTTCAATGTAGTCATTGCTCCTCACCAGTCCAAGATCCTCATCTTCTGGTTCCTG
This sequence comes from Nicotiana undulata, assembly GCA_005239495.1. Taxonomy (NCBI): domain Eukaryota; kingdom Viridiplantae; phylum Streptophyta; class Magnoliopsida; order Solanales; family Solanaceae; genus Nicotiana; species Nicotiana undulata. Next base: position 5,748 of record ML281555.1, read on the forward strand.
TCTCTCAAATAAAGTGTTAGTTTCATCAAAGACAACATGTACACTTTCTTCTACACACATAGTTCTTTTATTATATATTTTATAAGCTTTGCTATGTGTAGAATATCCCAATAACACTCCCTTATCACTTCTGTGATCAAATTTTCCTAAAGAATCTTTGCCATTATTATGCACTTAACACTTGCATCCAAAAGCCCTAAGATGGGATATGATGGGCTTTCTCCTTTTAAGTAATTCATAGGGAGTTTTATCTACCAGAGGTCTGGTCATGCATCTATTGATAATGTAACATGCAGTGTTAATTGCTTCTGCCCAGAAGCTATGAGGTAGTTTTTTTGATAGAAGCATGGTTTTTGCCATGTCTTCAAGAGTTCTGTTTTTCCTTTCAACAACCCCATTTTGCTGTGGGGTTCTAGGAGTAGAAAAATTGTGATTCACACCATGTTCATCACAGAACTCAGTAAACTTTGCATTCTCAAACTCAGTACCATGGTCAGATCTAATGGATGCTAGTTGATGTCTTAATTGATTCTGAATCTTCTTGACAAATGAGGTGAACATTTGAAATGATTCATCCTTAGATGCCAAGAACAAGGTCCAATTGAACCTTGAGAAATCATCTACTAGTACCACAACATATCTCTTTCCACCTCTACTTAGAGTTCTCATGGGACCACAGAGATCCATATGAACCAGTTCCAACGACCTGGTGGTACTGACCATTTTCTTACTTTTGAAAGAAGACCTTACCTGCTTCCCCCTTGCACATGCCTCACAAACCTTGTCTTCTTTGAACTTAATGTTAGGAAGCCCTACCACTAAGTCCTTAGAGACCAGCTTGTTAAGTTGAGTTAGACTTGCATGACCAAGTCTTTTGTGCCACAGGAGGGGATCACTGTCCAACACACTAAGGCAAGTGAGTTCATTGTCAGACAGTGTGGACAAGTCAATGACATAGATATTGTTCATTCTTTTTCCCTGCAAAACAATCTTGTCAGTAAGCAGGTTGATCACAAAACATTTTGTGGAAGTAAAAGCGACAAGGTTACCTCTGTCACACAGTTGTGACACACTGATAAGGCTATATTTCAAGCCATCTATCAGATACACATGTTCAATTGAACGTGTGTCATCTTTACCTACCTTGCCGACCCCTATTATTTCACCTTTCTTTCCGTTTCCAAAGGAGACATTTCCTCCTTTGAGGTTTTCAAGTGAAAGGAACCGTTCCTTGTTCCCTGTCATATGCTTAGAACAACCACTATCTAAAAACCAAAACCGACTGCCTCCCTTCACTTGTACCTTCAAAATAAATTAGGGGTTAGTTTTAAGAACCCAAACTAGTTTGGGTTCCTTTCCATGAGAGAATGGATGAATCAGATTTTTTCTAGCCCAATTTGGTAGCCAATTTTTCTTTTTTAATGAATCTCTCATTTTTCTGACTGGTCTTTTCTTTTGCAGAACACTCATATTTAGAGTGGCCAGTCTTCCCACAATGGGTGCAAATTTTATTTTCAGGGAGAGTGAGATACTTGCTTTTGGGATCCCATTTAGGCAATTTACTCCCAAAACCAAGCCTTCTCCGGTTGCTACTATGATTCTCTTGGATCCATATTAAAGCATCAGAAGACCTATTCCACTTACGTGTTCTATCAAATTCATGTTTGACTTTGCCAAGTTCTTCTTTAAGAGACTTTATCTGCTCATCTTTGGCATACATTTTATCTTTCAATTTACCTAAGTCTTCTTCTAACTTCGCATGAGAGTGATCAACTACCTTTTTACTGGATCCTAGTCTTAACTTTAAATTTTCAGATTTTAGTTCTAGAATCTCAGTTTCGAGTGGTTGAACCTGGTTCATCTAGACAGTGTTTTTCTTTTCAGATTCACTGACCCGTATTTCCAGGTCCATGCATTTTGCTCTCAGCATTGCACACTCTTTAGATAGTTGATCTTTCTCTTTAGTTGTCTCCTCAGAATCATCAATGAAGTCAAGTAGCAACTCAGAGAGTTTCTCCTTAGATAGAAACTTTATTTTTGTTTTAAGATGTGAGATACTTACCTGTGGTTCTTCATAAGTCTCCTCATCAGATTCTCCAATTGCCATGAGAGCTTGATCTTCTGTCTCACCATCTTCCAATTCTTCATCTGAACATCCCCCCAAGCAGCAACCATAGCCTCTGTAGTAGTTTTCTTGGGTTGGACCAATTCCTTCTTCCTGTTCTTTCTTTCATATCTCTCCTTCCTCCATTCTACTTCCCACTGGGGGCAGTTCTTGATGAGATGATCAGTTTTTCCACACTTGTAGCATCCCTCATTAGCTGGCCTTTCAGGAGCCTTTGCCTTGTTGAAGTTTCCCCCTCTAGAGATGCCTTTCTTTCTCATGAGAAAGTTTCTTAATTCTTTGGTGATCATGGACATATCATCATCCTCCAGATCTGCTCCCTCTGTGATCCTTAGTGCTAGACTTCTTTCTTTCTTTGGGGCATCCGTTTTCATGGTCTGCCTTCTGAGTTCATAAGCAGTAAGGTTGCCAATCAACTCATCTAGTCTAAGGGTTGCCATATTTTTGGATTCCTGAATGGCAGTTATCTTGCTTTCCCAGGAGATAGGCAGAACCCTTGTCAAGATCTTCTCAACCTTGTCTTCTTCAAGGATGACTCTTCCAAGAGACTTGAGTTCATTAATCAAGGCTGTGAACCTTATGTACATCTCCTCAATTGTTTCACCTTCCTTCATAGTGAAGTTTTCATACTAAGAGTATAGCAATGTACCTTTAGAGCTCTTCACTTGAGCTGTTCCTTCATGTGCCACTTGTAGAGTATCCCAGATTTCCTTGACAGTGGTGCAACTTTGGATTCTGCTGTATTCATCTGGGCCTAGTCCACACACTAGCCACTTCTTGGCCTTGGCATTCTTCTCCCATTTCTTCAGATCCTCAGCTGTGCAGTCAGCCCTAGTTTTAGGCACATCTACTCCTTCAGCAGTTTTCTTCATTGTTGCAAGTGGTCCATCAGTGACTATGTCCCAGAGTTCATAGTCCTCTCCAATAAGGTGATCCTTCATTCTATTCTTCCACCAAGAATAGTACTGGCCGTTGAAGAGTGGTGGCCTTGCAGTTGATTGACCTTCCCAGTTCCCAGGTGGTGCACTCATCTTGATCTTTTCCTAGGTGTTAGCCTCTTCAAGGATAACCCGCTCTGATACCAATTGATGTTTTAGACTTCAATACCACACAATATTACAAGTTAATTGTGCAGTACCCAATTTTCGACTGCTGTCTAATAAGAAGAACCATGTTCTTCTTAGTCTACTACTTACTACTGTTTGCGGAATAATTAAGCAGTAATAGTAAAGACACAAAGATTTTTACGTAGAAAATACCTGGCTCAAAAGGTGAAAAAACCATGAGCTACTCCTCAGTAGTATTTGCTCAAACTCCGAGCCAAAACGGACTTAATAAATAAACTATTTTGTAATCCTAGGACTAACTCTAATCCTCTTTGTATCAACTAGCCTCTAGTTAATTTCTACATATTTCAAGCTAACTCTAACTTGATCAGTTTGTACCTGTTACAATTGCTTCTACGAAAGCTGATAAGATACAATATTTAAACTCCTACTACAATCAACTAGACTCAATATACAAACGATGAAATCGTTTCTTCTAGTTGAGATGTAGCCTTTGTATCGCACAACAATTCTGCTTGCAAAACCTCTGGAACATTTGCTTCAGAACTTGATTCACTTTTGCACTTGTGCGTCACCTCTTTCAGCAGTAATACATTGATTATTTATAGAGTCCGTTTGTTGAGTCCATGATTCAATTCTGATCCAACTCTTCCTTGGAAAACGAGTTTGATTGTAACTCAACTTGCTTCCTCTATTTCTGTCCTAGCTGAAAGCAACTTCTATCTTCTCTTATCAATTTGCAACCTTTTCGTATTAGGAGACATTCTCTTAGTTCTTTGATACTTAGCAATCATTGATATCTCCTAGACTTGTACGATTCGTGATCCAACTACTTCATTCAGAAGTTTATGCTATGATGTACCTGTTTCAACTGGACACCTTTTGTCAATCTTCAAAACCCATTCAGTGACATGGGCCAACACCTGCCCCCATAATAAGGCCAGTATATCTCCCCGGCCTATGAGGCCTCCTCGTTTCCCTGTACTCTCTCTCCTGAACTCGTCTGTCCTCTCGCTCCTGGTCCACATGCCCTCTAACGGACGAGCGATCCCTACTACCTGCTGGAACGAGACATCCGACTCTAACTCTCGAGTCATGCTGAACCGAATGTCATGCCTGAGCCCCTCAATGAATCTACGAACTTGTCCCCTAACTATAGCAACCAAGTGAGGTACATATCTGGCCAACTCACTGAATCTGACGGCATACTCCAATACTGACATAGTGCCCTGACGCAACTGCTCAAACTCCATGGGCCATGCTTCTCGGAGGGACTGAGGTGCAAACTCCCTCAAGAACATCTCTGAAAACGGACCCCATGTAAGTGAAGCTAGTTCGGCCGGGCTACCCAACTCATATGCCCGCCACCAATGATAAGCCGCTCCTTTAAGTTGAGACATGACAAAAGAAACACCGCTCGTCTCCACAATACCCGTAGTACAAAGAATGAAGTGACACTCTTACAGGAAACGCTGAGCATCATCTGTCGTCAATCCACTGAAGGTAGAAGGGTGGTACTTCTTGTACCTCTCAAGTCTAAGCTGTTCTTCCTCGGATGCTGCTGTCCTAATCACGTGCTGAACTGGGATTACATGTTGTTCTGCCATGACACCTGGAATCTGACCAACATGACCTCTCTACTCTGGAGTGTAGGTTGCGGGAGTCTGAACTCCTCCCCCGATCTGTGGGGTAGCTGGTGTACCTGGAATCAATCCCGCTTGAGTCAATGTACCAATTAAACTCAAAAACTACGCCCAGGTCTCCTAAAGTCCGGGCGTAACAACAGGCGCCTCCGATAACTGTCCCCCAACTGGAGCTACTGGCGGCTCCTCAACGGTTGCTTTAGTAGGTGCCTTAATTGCGGCACATGCTCCTTGTCGACCCCTGCCTTGACTCTAGCGACATCTGTCTCAGGGGTAACATCATCAGGAACCGCGGCTTGTGTCCTCACAATCTGTGAGAGAATGGAATGATGAATTTAAAACTTCAAGATCAATGAACTCGCACGATAGGAGTGAAGGAAATGGAATTGTCCTAATAGTTTCGTAGCCTCTCAAAGATAAGTACAGACGTCTGCGTACCGATCCACAAGACTCTACTAAAATCGCTTATGACTCGTAGCACCTATGAACCTAGAGCTCTGATACCAACTTGTCACGACCCAATTTTCCTCTGTTGGGTATCGTGACGGCACCTAGTCTTAAAGACTACGTAAGCCTAACATTTAGTAAACATAAATCATAATATCAAAAGCTTTCTGAAATAAATCTCTATACATTACACATCTTCCCAAAATCCGGTAAGTACAAGTCATAAGCTTTAAAGAATTTACACTAAAACTCCTAAAATACCATTGTTCGGAAATAAGCACAACAATGCGAATAGAGAAAATAAGACGGTGAGTCCAAAACCACGAACGCTGAAGCGGTTTTACCTTAAGTCTCCACAACAGCAACTGCGCTGCTAACAATCAATCGGCTGACTGTGCGAAACTTGGGATCTGCACAAAATGTGTATAAGAATAGTATGAGCACACCACAACGGTGCCTAGTAAGTATAAAGACTAACCTCGGTGAAGTAGTGATGAGGACTAGTTGAGACACCCACTGGTCCGATAAACTAAACATGCATAAAAATAGAAATAACAGAACATGACATCTATCTAATGAGTACACCATATAATTAACACATAACAAGTACAAGCGCAAGGAAAATACAGCAAATAACAACGGACATCATAATAATACACAGAAGAATGGACGTGAACACAACCCGAAAATAAAAAACAACAATACGGTAAGAACAAGTAGTAATTTAGCACTGCAATAGTTTTCCACATCAGGCCTTAGCCAACAACCCCAAATAATTGGTCAAATCTTCTAGTGTAGACTTTCACCCGCAAGTTTATGTTGAAAGCATTAAAATACAATCATTTCCAATAAAAAATTAATTTGAAATATACTTCCTCCGAATATATATATATATATATATATATATATATATATATATATATATATATATATACACATTTGTCAGGATGATAATCTTCAAACATAATTCCTTCAAGATAATAGCTTTTCAAATATACTTTTCCAATAAATGTCTTTCAAACATAGTTTCCTGCAAGATAAATGCTTTTCAAATATACATTTCGAAATAATAGTCTTTCAAACATAGTTTTCTTCAAGGCAAATGCTTTTTAGTTATACTTTTCAATAAATATGTTTCGATCGTAATTTTTTAAAGATAAATCTACCGAAACTCCGTCTGTAGTTTAGAATTTGTCATGCAGTACAGGGGGGATCTCCCAGAATACGTCTCTAGTCCCCAAAATTAAATATGCAGTGTTGGGGGGATCTCCCAGAATATATTTCTAGTCCCCAAAGGTAAATATGCATTGTTGGGGGGGGGGGGGGG
>ML281555.1:12403-74753 GCA_005239495.1 Nicotiana undulata
CTGTTTTTTATAAAATCCATGGAGGGTTGAAAAAAAAGGGGGTAAAGTTTGGGTGGGGGGGGGGGGGGGGGGGATCTCCCAGAATACGTACGTAGTTCCCAAAATAAATATGCGGTACAAGGGGAATCTCCCGGAATACGTCCGTAGTCCCCAATTTAAATATGCAATGCAATCAATAGAGATAACAACCATAACACAACAAAAACATCGTACATTGCCACAACGATCACAAGGCAACAAAAGATAGAAATACAATGTACTACGAGCAAATCAACACAAGAACTTAAATCACAAGAATGGTAGAACTCATTCACAATGAATAACCACTTAAAGAAAATAATAAGCGTAAAGAAAACAACTTATCCAGGGAGAAACAAGACGTAACAACAAATTCACAGTATTCAAGTCCACAATAAGATGTCATCACAAGTCAAGAGATTCCAAGTACAAGTCATTCGACTAAGGGGTAGGTTATCTAAATTCTTTTTTAAGGTTGAATAATTATGAGAGATTTTCCACAATCCAAATAAGGGTAAGTAGCTAAAGATAATCCTAACTCCAATTACTGCTAAATAATTATAAGGCGAGATTTTACTAGTTTTAGTTAAATAGGCAGTTTATGAAGAAAAATATAACATGATGATAAGAGTGGTAAATTCTTCAATTAAGTCAATTAAGACCAAATAGAAAACAAAGGAAAATCTAAAAGCAAGTAATTCTAATTTAAGCAGGAAGAGATGAACTAGCAATCAGGAACTAAGTCATAACCATTACAACTTCATACCCCGAATATAACGACCTAAGAACTCTAAAAGGCCAACTTCATACAACTAAGTCCGAATATGCACTCGTCACCTCGCGTACACGGGCTACAGTAAAAATAGAAGACTCAAATCCTAAGGGGTAGTTCTACCTCATAAGGTTAGGCAAGATACTTGCCTCGAATACGACAACCCAATACTCTAAAATGGACTTCTCGAGTCAAAAGGTCTCCAGACAGCTCAAATCCAACTGGAACAACTTCAAAACACACATAAAACTTATAAGGAACTATTCCGGGTATTAAAGTTTCGATCTTTACAAAAATCTAAAAATCGACCCAAAAGTCAACCCCCGGGCTACAACCTCACATCCCATCAAAATTTACAAAATCCGAATACTCATTCCAATATGAGTTCAATCATACAAAATTTATCGAATTTCGATACCATTTGGTCCCTCAAATCACGATTTTTTCTTTCAAAATCAACATTTTGCTCAACTCAAAACACAAATTAAATGATGAAAATAAAGATATAATCATGAAATATGTTATATTCTAGGTGAAGAACACTTACCCAATCGGTTTGTGTGAGAAACCCTCAAAGCATCGCTCAAAACCGAGCCCTACAACTCAAAATATGATAAAATTGGTGAAACCCTCGATTTTGGAATATATTATGTTTTCCCAGATGTTTGTAAATCGCGATCGCGAGAGGAGAGATGCGATCGCGTAGAAGAAACATAGCTGATGTCCAAAATGTTCTACGCGATCACGTAAGTTCTTATGCGATCACGTATAAGGGAGAAGGCAGTCTTACGCGATCGCGAGAGAGTCGTGCGAACGCGATGAAGAGGTAACCAACAACCCCAACCCCTAACTTCTACAATGCGAACGCGAGGAAGGGGGATGCGAACGCGAAGGGGAATGAAGAAGAACTTCGCGATCGCGTCTGGAACTATGCGATCACACAGAAGGAAAACCAGAAGACAAAATATCATTGAAAAAAAGAAGGAAATTGACCTGAAGCCCATCCGATACACTCCTGACACCTCCAGAACCCTGTCTAACCACACAACCAAGTCATATAACCTAACCTGGACCAGCTCGAGGTTTCAAATAAAATTAAATAACGCAAAAACAACGAATCAAACCATATATCGAATTTATGAACTTTCAAATCTTCAAATATCTAAACTCGTGCCGAAACCTATCAACTCAACCCGGAATGACGCCAAATTTTGCAGACAAGTCCCAATTGACATCTCGGAGCTACTCCAACTCTAAAAATCATATTCCGACCCCTATATCCCAAAAAGTCAACTGTGGTCAAACTTCTTAATTTTCCAAACTTCAAATTTTCCAACTTTCGCCGAATTACCTCAAATTACTCTACGGACCTCCAAAACCAATTCCGGATGCACGCCTAAGTCTAAAATAATCATACGAAGCTGTTGACATTACCTAAAACTCATTCCGAAGCCGTATACACAAAAGTCAAATCTCCGATCAAATCTCACCGCTTAAGTTTCCAAAATTTAAATTCCCTCTTCCAATTCGACTCCGGACCATCTGGTAACTGAATCCAACCATACACGCATGTCGATATACACAAGGTGAAGCTGTTCATGACCTTACGTCACTGAGTGGAGCTTAAATTCTCAAAACGACCGGTCGGGTCGTTACAAAACCCCATAAGTGTAAGTATGATAGTAATTAATCATTGTACTTCCTTAAGAGACATCAACTATTTTAGCTTGTACATAGGAATAAGAGGAGGGGGAGAAATGAATTATGTATTACCCAATTTTTACATGTCAAAGAACCTATTTATTTGACTTAACTATTCTATCAAACTGAAAATAAAATGGGAAATTTAAAGAACACAAGCGATTTTATGTGGAAAAACATTCTTGGTCAAGGTAGTAAAAACTACGATCCACCTTGTAAAATTTGCCTCAAAACTTCACAAACTTCAAAGAGCGATATTAGGTTACATCAGCTCAATAACTAAAGGGACTAACTCTAGTACCTTAACCGCGCCAATCAATCCAACTATATCTACCCCTTTCAAGACTATAAACTCTAGCCTAGAAAGATAAACAAACTCTTTAGATTTGTTATCCTAACAATACATTTCTCAAAAGTAAAATATCTTACTATTAAAGAACAAGGACTCAGACCTAAATAACTACTCCCTCTATTTCAAAAAGATTGTCCTAATTTGATTTGACACAAACTTTAATAAAGATGGAAAAACTTTTGAGATATATAGTCTTAAATATGCCATAAGATTTGTGTGACTGTAAAATATTTGAAACTTGCGGTTTAAAACCTTCCATAATATTTGTGTGGCTATAAATGATTCAACTTAAGAAAATACTAAAATGTGTCAATCTTTTTTATACAAACTAGTTAGAAAATGGTGCCAATCTTTTTAAAACAGAGGTAACAAAGAACTTAAGCATCTTCATCTTAGAACCTGGTTGTTCAATTGATCAGCTTGAATCCTTGAGATCACCTTCTTTCTATTATTGTTAATTACCAAGAGTAATACCTTGAAACTGTCGAATAACGTTAGTCCTCATTAGTAGCAATATGATGCTTTATATAAGAATGTGGTTAGCCGAATTCTTCTCCAATTTTAACTCCAAAATCTAAAATAAATCAACTACCTCACTAGGAAAACTAATCCTAAAAAGATTATTTTTTCCTTCCTTAAAAGACTCTTTCACATGTGTTTCCTTTTTTATGCAAGTATTTCTACAATTAATGAATCATGTTAACCACAAGTCCCTCTAGTTTTGACAATACCTTTTCTAGTTATTATATCATACTTTCATGCCACGAAATAAATCGTTCAAGGAATTCGATTTACATTAGAAATCAACTTTCAGCTTCTAATCAACATTTTTTTGGTGATCTGATTCTTTTGATGTCTGATGTTGTTCTTTCGGTATCTGCTTGACACATCTGTAACCGTGTATATCAGCATAATAAATATCTTTAAGGGATATTGTTCTTTGGTAAATGCTTGTAAATTATAAATACCAATTGATATTAGATCAAAAAATTCTCCTATTTTGATGATGACAGACACATGTGAAATTCTATCACAACCAACACTCCACCATAGGACGTGTGGGTGCCTAACTCCACTTTCTAGGCGAACCAACACATTAAAACACTTAGTGAATAAGATTCAGATCTTATTACAGTGATGAAATATGAATAAAAATAAATAATATATTAATTCACACAAATGATATCTTAAATAACAATCTCTAACAATAACATTCCCCAAATCTTGATGTCACTAAGTACATGAGCATCTAAGAATTATACAAATAAAAGTATGAACCATAAGTACTATATTTTTAGAAGAACAATACGAATAAGATGAAAGATTTCAGGGCCTAAGATTGATTGTGCATTACTACCTCGAGTCTCATGATGCTCGGCTAGTGAAATCCTATCTGGTCTCTACTAGCACCTAGTCTAGAATATGTACATTAGGTGTAGAAGTGTAGTATGTGTACAACTGATCTCATGTACTCAGTAACTATTAAGTCTAACGTAGAAAGTGAGCCATCTCAAATGTGCTCTTCCTATCTACTCGATAACCATCATAATCAACGCTCGCATATCTGTAACGACCCGGTCGGTCGTTCCGTAGAGTTTGCACTGTTATTCCTATTATTGCCTTGGCATAGGTTGGTTACACTGTTCTTGACGTGTTAGAGTTTGTAGGCTTGAAATCAAAATGATTATAATGAGAAATTAGCCACTTAGTCTTTAAAAATAGCCTTAAAGTGGGAAAAGTTAACCGAGAGTTGACTTATTGGTAAACGACCTCGGAATGCGGATTTTATTGTTCGGATAGCTTCGTTAGGTTATTTGGGACTTATGAGTGTGTTCAGAGTATTTTTGTGATGTCCGGTGTAGAATTAGGCTTGAATTAGCGAAAGTTAGTTTATGGCAATTTTCGGTCGGCAGTGGAAAATAGGCTATCGGGGTCGGAATGGAATTCCGAAAGTTGAAACAAGTTTGTTATGTCATTTTGGATATGTCTGCAAAATTTCAGGTCAATCAGAGTTGTTTTGGGTAGTTTCGGCATCGTTGGTGGAATTTAGAAATTTCAATGTTCATAGGCTTGAATTCGATGAGTTTTTGGAGTTTTGACGTTGTTTTTGGTGTTTAGAAGGCTCAAATAAGTTCTAATGATCATTTCGGATGTATTGGTATATTTGGTTGGGGTCCCGAGGGCCTCGGGTGTGTTTCGGGTGGTTAATGGACCAACTTTTGGCTTAAAAACTTGGCAGATTTTTCTGGTGTTTTGGTTCAGGTTTCCTCTTCCGCGATCGCGGAGGTATTGCTGCGATCGCGTAGACCAAGCTGGGAAGGGAAGAATTTTGTTAATCGTGATCGTGTGAAGGGGTTCACGATCGCGTGGGTTGAAGAAGTTGTTCAGTGCGATCGTGTGGCAGAGTCCGCGATCGCGTAGGTGTGTAAGGCGCGTGTGGAAGGGGGATCAGTTATCTCTTCGCGATCGCGTGGGAAGGTTTGCTATCGCGTGGGTGTGATTTAAGGTTCTTCGCAATCGCGTGGAGGCAGCCGCGATCGCGTAAGGTCAAATCTGGGGCAGTTGAGTTACTCTGCACGATCGCGACAGGATGCCCGCGATCCCGTAGAAGGAATTGCTGGGCAGAATGTTTAAGTTCAAAAAGGAGGGTTTTAGCCATTTTTCAAAAAACTCCATTGGAGAGCTCGGAAGAAGGGAGATTTTGGAGAGATTTTCCGTGGGAATCTTGTGGTAAGTGTTCCTTAATCATTTTTGGTCTAATTTCACGAGTTAGTATGGATTATTACCGTGCAATTTATGGAATCAAAGTAGAAATTGGGGAAAAAGGAGAAGAAAAGTTGAGAGACTCTTTTGATGATTTGAAGAGGTAATTTTGGTTGGATTTTGGTAAATTTGACATAGGTAGACTCGGGTGAAGATAAGGATTGCAGTTTGGTAAATTTTTTCGAATTCTGAGACGTGGGCCCGGGGGTCGGGTTTTGCCAATTTCAGGATTTTTGAGTATTCTTGATAAATGTTGATTGAGATTCACCCCTTATCATATAATAATGATATACACTTGATTGTTGGTAGATTTGGAGCGCTCGGAGGTCGAATTTCGAGGCAAGGGCACTGCGGAGTAGTGTTTTGGCCGGTTCTGAGGTAAGTAACGCTTCCAAACTTGGAACTGAGGGTTCGAAACCCCAAACTGTCTGGTATTTGATGTTAGTTAAGGTGACCAACTTGCCAAGTGACAGGCATGAGAGCGTACACCGGATATTTGTAGCCTGGCTCATCCCACGACACTGTCTAATGGTTATCTCAGGTTGATATTGGTACTGTGAAGGTTGCGTTTTCCTTGAACACAATAGAATCATGCTAAGTATAAATGTTAAGGCTTTACGCCGATATGTTCAGACCAGCACGGTCGATTATTGCTGTCTCTGTTTATGATTATTGTTTCCATGTACTCAGTCCTGTTATAGTATATGTTCATGCCTCGGTCTCAAAAATTGATAATTACATGCATATTATCATTGTTTGGGTGTATTTATACATCTGTGAGCCATATGAGTGAGACTGGAAAGGTATCGACTGAGTGAGGCCGAGATCCTGGTATTGAGACAATTATGAGATTGGGCTGCACACCGCATCGATCATTGAATCATGCCTTCGTTGGCTTGATATAGCGATCTTCTCCGTGGTGTTTTATATTACGGAGATGGATCTTCTCCGTGGGGTTACGTTCCAGAGATGGATCTTCTCCATGGGGCTGGATTGGCCTTTTTTCCTCAGTACTGAGTGACTATGTCACTGTGTTTATATACCTATTCCGGGATGGATTTTCCCTGGGCCGGAAGGCCAGATTCTAGTACTGAGTGGACTACCTTATGAGAGTTTGATTACTGATTAGACATTATTCTTTATTATGTAAGAATTCATGCGGGCAGGCAGGCTACAGACATAAAGTGATGCATCTTGTTTATTTTCTGATATATTACTGTCATGTCCAAGTTATATACTGTTGTTCAAAATTGTAGGAGGTTTAGTTCGGCACTACCTCTCAACCCGTAGTTTGGTTTCATTACTACTGAGTTGGTGTACTCACGTTACCCCATGCACCTTGAGTGCAGATCCAGGTACACCGAGATTCAGCTCTGGACAGTGAGCAGTAGCAGTTTCATTAGAGTTGACGAGGTAGCAGCTGGCGACCGTGATCTCGTCATCTCTTTCTCTTCTACCTGTCGTATATTTTTTCAGACTATGTTGGTCATTTCTTTTCGGATTGTATTATGTATTAGCAGCTCAGGACTATGTGACACTGGATCCGAGAGTTGTAGATTTTGGGTCTTTAGTTTCATAAGCTTCTTTTAAATACAAATTATTTAGTATTTTTAACTTCAGGCAGTTGAAAAATGGTAATTTACTTAATAAACGGTTCAGGATAAGTTGCACTAGGTGGCTGGCCTGGTTTCACGACAGGGGCCATCACGACTCTGGATTTGGGTCTTGACAAGTTGGTATCAGAGCTCTAGGTTGAATAGGTCTCACTAGTCATAAGCATGTTTAGTAGAGTCTTGTGGATCGGTATGGAGACGTCTGTACTTATCTTTTAGAGGCTATAGAACCCTTAGGAAACATTTCACATTCTTGAATTCTTGTCGTGCGAATTCATTTGATTCATCAAAAAGTGGAAGTCTTTGATTTCCTTTCATGTATTCGAATGCGCATGCGAGCGCTTGGTATCAGTTGTGCATCGGCGGATGGTGACTTCCATGGGTGAGATATGATTTTTAACATGTTAATAATTGGCCAGTCGGAAGGACTTGAGGCTGGATTTTTGTCTGTGGCTTGAGTGCTGAGATTTTGGTTGTGTAAGCACATGTGTTGGGGGACTTATATGTCCATTTGTGTCCTTATTGATGGAACCTTGTTACTAGATGACTACGTGGTAAGTGTGTGTGATAGTTATATGTGTTCAGGTTGTGTGATTGTGACAATAATGGAGTAGCGAGAAATGTGGAAAGAACCATTGATTATTTGACTTCTGTATTGAGTTAGAATATGGCTTCGAGTTATGAGTATTGAAGGACCTCTCATATAGTTTAGTTGTGGAGTGAAGTGGGTTTTCCTGTTATGTTCTGTGTTCCTGTGATGTCTTTTGAGCTGACCAATGCCCCATCAACGTTCATGTAATTGACTGACGGTGCATGCAGGCGTGTTATAACCCCTCGGTTATTGTGTTCATGGATGACATCCTAGCATACTCGTGTAGCAAGGGTAGCATACTCAACATTTGATTATGGTATTACAAGGATATAGGGAGGAGAAGCCTTGTGCGAAGTTCTCCAAGTGTGAATTTTTAGCTCAGTTCAGTAGCATTCTTGGGACACGTGGTGTCCAGTGAAGGTATCCATGTGGTCAGACGAGTGTGAGTAGAGCTTCCAGAAGCTCAAGATTTCCTTGACCATAGCCCCAGTGTTAGTATTGCCATCAGCTTCAGGTTCTTATACCACTTAATGGGATGTCTCGAGGGCAGGCAATGGTTATGTTCTAGTGTAGGAAGGTATAGTGATTGCGTGATAGCTATGATTTTTGGAAGTGTATAGGGAGATATCATTTTGAGGTTAAGCAGGCAGGGGTATCTCCTGCGGGTTGTCCTGAGGTGTGTGCCTTATGATTATCTGTAGTAAGTTCTCTTTTTCAGTAAATGATGTATGGTGTAGTTTGAGTTTAAATCACTTGAGGGAGTTGGCATGACCATTATGATGGTGAATACAATATTTGCATGCGAGTTGAGGGTTAGATGGTTTGGGTTATATGAGCGTATGAAGGATTTAGTTGAATTCCACCAAAGTATGGTTGCAATAATAGTGTATGGTCATCGTGAGTTATTGTTTGTCTTGATTGTTGGCTTTGAGACAAGTGGGGGAGTCTGTAAATGGTAAGTTGATTGCACGATTATGTGTTGCATTGGTTTTGGTTCGAGGTAGATTGGTGAATCAGTTATGACCTGCAGAGGTGGAGTCTGGGAATGACTCTAGTAATGGAAATTTATTTGATACAAATTGTATGGTACTTTACGGATAATGGAATTCATTGTATGATGGAGTTGTACTGGTAAATGTAGAGTGTGCAATGTATGAGTGTGCTTGTTGCTTCAAGGGTGTGGATTACTTTCCTAGTATGTGGATTACAAGCGGGGTCAGGTCATTCTGTTTACTTGGTTAGTGTAATTGAATTGCGTAGAGTAAATGATGTTTGAGAATGGTTCAGACGGATTCAAGGTTATATGTAGCGATCGAGGATCTTCAAGGTGTGAGAAGGGCTAGAACTGAGATTTATGGGGAATGTGTAAAGGCTTGTGGTGTATTTGCATTATCATGGATTATATCCATCAGTATCAGGAAAGTGAAGGTAATGGCTTTAAATTCGCATTATCATAAATTCAGGGTAAGTATTTCTAATGTGGTGAATTTGGGGATAATTGAGGGAGTATTCAGCGGCTTATGAGCCTTAGACGGTATATTTTTATGTTCGGGTTTCGTGCGGTGAGTCGGGATTGAGAATTGCGGTATTATGGCAAGAAGGAGTATCAATTCGAAGGCAAGTCAGAAGAAACTTGGATAAATAGGACAGCTTGGTAGTACGTCGGATCGGCATGATAAGGGATATGGTTAGTTCTTTGGGTGTTTATAAGCTAATGAGTTGTTACAGGTGTTTCTTAGCAATTCTCTTGGAATTGGTGGCAGGCATAGCTTGGCTGAGTTAGAAGGATTCAGTCCTGGCGGTTTGGTGTTGTACACATATGATTCAGGAGTTCTTAATGGTTTCTACCACAGTTAGAGATGTATATTTCTATTGGCATGAGGGCCATGTGACGTATAGTGATTTTTGCTTCTAGATGGGATCAAATGGAAAGTTCTTGGCTAATTGGGTACGTAGTTGTTGTGGCTAGGAAGGGAGCATGAAGTTCTCATATTTATCATAGTATTGCATGGCGTATGTGGTATTTTGTGTATAGTGGCATATGTGAGGTCACGGTTCAGTTCTGGAAGAAAGGTCAGGAGTGGAAGTTTCAGATGATTAGGTAAATGATACCACTATGGGGTGGCTGGATGAGAGTATACATTCATTAAGGACAATTTGGTTAAGGCAATGTGTTGTGAATAAGGGTGCTTCATTGGTGTTACGACGCTCTCTTGTTGGATCGACTGCTGATATTCAAGGTTTCTTGGTTGCACAGAAGAATTATGGGGGAATCCCCCATGGAATGATTGAGTATCAGGGATGTGTTATATATTTGGGCGGTGGAGTGGAGATTAGATATAGTAAATTTGTGTGCTTCATGGACTTTGAGATTAAGAGTTCTAATAAACGAATTATTTTGTGGTGGTGAACTATGAGGATGCGAGCAAAGCTCGTCAAGTGTTAGTATATGTCATGATTCAGTCATTATGAACCTTTGGAGAGTTATCGACCTATTGTGGATGACCAGAGTTGATTTAGAATATAATCATTGGTAGGCCAGTATGGGTGTGTGTTCTACATTGAGTTGGAATTATTGACCCCAAATTGCTATTGTTGAGGGATGTACCATTTGATTGTCACTGAGCTTATTTGTGTTTTGGAGTGATCTATGAATTACATTTCGGTGTTTCGAGGAGTTTTGAACGTTGGTTATATATGTGCATAGGGTGTAGTTCTATCGGGGCTTTATAGCGAGATTTGAGTAAGGTAAGTAATTGGGTGTTGCAAGATTGAGACGTGTTGGTTATGTTCTTTCTGGTTCGGGTGGCATGGTATCGTCCGATTTCCCCGTGGTTATGGCAATGCACTTTGAGTAATTGATGTCGAATTTTGCATGTTATTGATTTTGAGCAAGGTGGCTTGGAGTATGTCATGTGGTCCAGCGGTTAGATGGGATCATGCTTTGCAGCTCAGTCAGGTAGAGGTATGATCCTTGGTGTCGGATTTGTGTGATATGGTTTCACGATGTGTATCAGGCTTTTAGCATGATGTGGTAATGGCAAGAGTTAGTGGCAGTATAGTCCTCTCGTCTAAATCTTCTATTTTATGAATTGAGCTATTGACATGTTGTTATTGAGTGCACGAGTTGCACAAGTTATGGCTCTGGATGGTATTAATGCTGATCAGACGAATGGTTGCTGGTTTCTACGTGTTTCTCTCATCATCGACACCATATGAAGGTGTTAAAGTAAGGCTTTGTTTGATAAGAGATTATCACCGGTATTGGGTTGTTATAAACAACCATTATGATTAGGAGTCATCACTATGGGCGATTGAGTCATGTGGTATATTATGTGATTTCATCTTGTGTTGCGGATATGGCTTGATACAACGTGTTCAGACTATTTCAGCTTATAGTCGTGGAAATTTTATCTTGTGAATGGACTCAGAAGTGAAAATTTAGTTCTAAGGTTTATGGGTCAGGATCGGGCTTCGAAATTCCTACTGTGATGTGCTATTAGACCTATATGGAGTAAGGTGACGTGGAATCTCCTCCTAATATGTGCATGGTAGGTTACACAACAATTTTTGGTGGTGTTTGGAACAACTCTAGGCACGTTTGAGGATGAATGTATGTTTAAGTGGGGGAGAATGTAACGACCCGGTCGGTCGTTCCGTAGAGTTTGCACCGTTATTCCTGTTATTGCCGTGGCATAGGTTGATTACACTGTTCTTGACGTGTTAGAGTTGGTAGGCTTGAAATCGAAATGATTATAATGAGAAATTAGCCACTTAGTACTTAAAAATAGTCTTAAAGTGGGAAAAGTCAATCGAGAGTTGACTTATTGGTAAACGACCTCGGAATGCGGATTTTATTGTTCGGATAGCTTCGTTAGGTTATTTGGGACTTATGAGTGTGTTCAGAGTATTTTTGTGATGTCCGGTGTAGAATTAGGCTTGAATTAGCGAAAGTTAGTTTTTGGCGATTTTCGGTCGGCAGTGGAAAATAGGCTATCGGGGTCGAAATGGAATTTCGGAAGTTGGAACAAGTTTGTAATGTCATTTTGGATATGTCTGCAAAATTTCAGGTCAATCGGAGTTGTTTTGGGTAGTTTCGGCATCGTTGGTGGAATTTAGAAATTTCAATGTTCATAGGCTTGAATTCGATGAGTTTTTGGAGTTTTGACGTTGTTTTTGGTGTTTTGAAGTGTCAACTAAGTTCGAATGATCATTGCGGATGTATTGGTATATTTGGTTGGGGTCCCAAGGGCCTCGGGTGTGTTACGGGTGGTTAACGGACCAACTTTTGGCTTAAAAACTTGGCAGATATTTTTGGTATTTTGGTTCTGGTTTCCTCTTCCGCAATCGCGGAGGTATTGCTGCGATCACGTAGACCAAGCTGGGAAGGGAAGAATTTTGTTAATCGCGATCGCGTGAAGGGGTTCGCGATCGCGTGGGTTGAAGAAGTTGTTCAGTGCGATCGCGTGGCGGAGTCCGCGATCGCGTAGGTGTGTAAGGAGCGTGTGGAAGGGGGATCAGTTATCTCTTCGCGATCGCGTGGGCAGGTTTGCGATCGAGTGGGTGTGATTAAAGGTTCTTCGCGATCGCGTGAATGCTGCCGCGATCGCGTAAGGTCAAATCTGGGGCAGTTGAGTTACTCTCCGCGATCGCGAAAGGATGTCCGCGATCGCGTAGAAGGAATTGCTGGGCAGAATGTTTAAGTTCAAAAACGAGGGTTTTAGCCATTTTTCAAAAAACTCCATTGGAGTGCTCGGGAGAAGGGAGATTTTGGAGAGCTTTTCTGTGGGAATCTTGTGGTAAGTGTTCCTTAATCATTTTTGGTCTAATTTCACGAATTAGTATGGATTATTACCGTGTAATTTATGGAATCAAAGTAGAAATTGGGGAAAAAGGAGAAGAAAAGTTGGGAGACTCTTTTGATGATTTGAAGGGGTAATTGTGGTTGGATTTTGGTAAATTTGACATGGGTAGACTCGGGTGAAGATAAGGATTTAAGTTTTGTAATTTTTTTCGAATTCCTAGACGTGGGACCGGGGGTCGGGTTTGGCCAATTTCGGGATTTTTGAGTATTCTTTATAAATTTTGATTGGGATTCACCCCTTAGCATATAATAATTATATACACTTGATTGTTGGTAGATTTGGAGCGCTCGAAGGTCGAATTTCGAGGCAAGGGCACTGCGGAGTAGTGTTTTGGCCGGTTCTAAGGTAAGTAACGCTTCCAAACTTGGAACTGAGGGTTCGAAACCCCAAATTGTCTGTTATTTGATGTTAAACAAGGTGACGCACTTGCCAAGTGACGGGCATGCGAGCGTACTTCAGATATTTGTAGCCTGGCTAATCCCACGACACTGCCTAATGGTTATCTCAGGTTGATATTGGTACTGTGAAGGTTGAGTTTTCCTTGAACACAATAGAATCATGCTAAGTATAAATTATAAGGCTTTACGCCGATATGTTCAGACTGGAACGATAGATTATTGCTGTCTCTGTTTATGATTATTGTTTCCATGTACTCAGTCCTGTTATAGTATATGTTCATGCCTCGGTCTCAGAAATTGTTAATTACATGCATATTTATCTTTGTTTGGGTTGATTTATACATCTTTGAGCCATATGAGTGAGACTGGAAAGGTATCGACTGAGTGAGGCCGAGAGCCTGGTATTGAGATAGTTATGAGGTTGGGCTGCACACCGCAGCGATCATTGAATCATGCCTTCGTTGGCTTAATATAGCGCTTGGACTTACAAAAGCCCCTCCGGAGTCTTTACACCCCCAGTGAGCGCACAGATATTTAGGGATGGATCTTCCATGGACATGGATCTTGTCCTAGTGATATGTTCCGGAGATGGATCTTCTCCGTGGTGTTTTATATTCCAGAGATGGATCTTCTCCGTGGGGCTAGATTGGCCTTTTTCCTCAGTACTGAGTTACTATGTCACTATGTTTATATACCTATTCCGAGATGGATTTTCCCTAGGCGGGAAGGCCAGATTCTAGTACTGAGTGGACCACCTTATGAGAGTTTGATTACTGATTACACATTATTCGTGATTATGTAAGAGTTCATGCGGGCATGCAGGCTACAGACATAAAGTGATGCATCTTGTTTTTTCCTGATATATTACTGTCATGTCCAAGTTATATATTGTTGTTCAAAATTGTAGGAGATTTAGTTCGTCACTACCTCTCAGCCCCTAGTTTAGTTTCGTTACTACTGAGTTGGTGTACTCACGTTACCCCCTGCACCTTGTGTGCAGATCCAGGTACACCGAGATTCAGCTCTGGACAATGAGCAGTAGCAGTTTTATTGGAGTTGACGAGGTAGCAGCTGGCGACCGTGATCTTGTCATCTCTTTCTCTTCTACCTGTCGTATATTTTTTCAGACTATGTTGGTCATTTCTTTTCGGATTGTATTATGTATTAGCATCTCATGACTATGTGACACCGGATCCGGGAGTTGTAGATTTTGGGTCTTTAGTTTCATAAGCTTCTTTTAAATACAGATCTTTAGTATATTTAACGTTAGACAGTTGAAAAATGGTAATTTACTTAATAAACGGTTCAGGATTAGTTACATTAGGTGGCTGACCTGGTTTCACGACAGGCGCCATCACGACTCCGAATTTGGGTCGTGACAATATCCCACTAAGTCAAAAGTACTACTAGAACGACACCATAAAACTAGGTCTTGATCACCTTTAAGATATCTCAAGATCCTCTTCACAACTTTCATATGTGACTTTTTTCAGATTTGAGTGGAACCTAGCACAAAGCCCAGTACTAGATAAAATATTTGGTCTACTTGCAATTAAGTATAGCAAAGAGCCAATCATGCCTCTGTGTTTTTTTATCAATAGAATAATCTGATTCATCCATATCCTACCGTGTAGAAGTAGCTATATGAGTATCAATTGTCTTTGCATCCATTTCAAATTTTTTGTTGTTGTATCCTTGTCCCATTTGCAGTTTGCTTAACTTATAACCCGAGGATGAAGTTTTTCTCTCCCATCATGCTTTTCTAAAATTCACTTCCTAATAGTTTTGCAAATTCATTAAACAAAGATTCATTAGTAGTACCAGAAATAATATCCTCCACATAGATTTGGACAATTAACAAATTTTTACGTATCTTCATTAGAAATAGAGTATTACCAATTTTATCTCTTATGAACTCGTTCTCAAGAAGGAATTTTGACAACCTTTTATATCATGCCTTTGGTGCTTGTTTCAATCCATACAATGCCTAGTCCATATAAACATGATCAACAAACTCATTATTTTAAAATCTGGATATTGACATACAAATACTTCTTCTATCAGATACCCATTTAGGAATGCGTTTTTATATCTATTTGATATGTAAGATGTAAAGCAATGGAAATCCATATAGCCTAATAGCAGTCGGTGCAAATGTCTCATCATAATCTAAGCTTTGTTCTTGATTGTAACCTTGCCATTCCAACCTTACCTTATTTCTTGTGATAGTACCTTGGTCATCCAATTTATTTTTGAAATCCCACATGGTTTGTATGATTGTTCTTTTCCTTCAGTCGAGGTTGTAGATGCCATATTTTGTTCCTTTCAAATAGATGAAGCTCTTCTTGCATAGTCACAATACATTGGGCATCTAAAAAAGCCTCCTTAATATTTTTAGGCTGAATCATGACAAGTAGGCAGAGAAAACACACATATATCTCACTTTGGATCTTGTCATCATTCCGGAGTTCACAAGGGTGAGAACATTCCCAACTGGATGAGAACTTTTGTGCTTCCGGTTCTTAATTGCAAGTCTTGAGTAGCATTATTTCTTTCTTAATTGATAGAAAAACCAAGTTCATTTTCACAATTCCTTTCACTATCACATTTTTGATTCCCATATTTATTATTCATCATGCTCAACTTCTAGAGAATCAAGTTCTTGCACTGTGTCACCCATTGCTCAACAGTGTTCTCCGGAAGAAATTCATTTGATCCATCACTTCACGTCTGTGTTAGTATAATTTGACCATCACCATCACCTTCATCACCATCATCATCATCTCCATACAATCATTACCATCATCATCATCGCCATCAACATCACCACCACCACTACCACCACCACCATAACCACCACCACCACCACTATCATCATCATCTTCGTGCAAGCCTTTCTCAGCCAAGCAATCATATTCATCAAAAATCACATGCAAAATTTCTTCAACACATAAGGTTTTTTTTGTACACTTTATAAGCCTTACTATGTGACAAAGAACCAAGAAGAACATCCTCTTCACTTTATGCATCAAACTTTTCTAAGACCTCTTTACCATTATCATGCACAAAGCACTTACTATCAAAAGTTCTTAGGTGAGTTATATTAGGCTTACAAACCTTATTATGTACTTATTGATTATTTAGCAAATAATATTTACAACCTCATTCCAGAAAGTCTTAGGAAGACCACTAGCTATTAATATGGTTCTAGAGTCCTATTTTGTTTTTCTATAATACCGCTTTGCTGTGCGATTCTAGGGGCAGATAATTATCATCAATGCCATAACTCGCACAATATTTAAAAAATTTAGCATTTTCAAATCAGTATCATGATTAAATCTAATTCTAGATATTTAACTTTCCTTTTTTTCCTTATAGTTTCTTCACAAATGCAACAAATAGATTATATGTTTCATCTTTAGTAGCAATAAACAAAGTTCATGTAAACTTTGAATAGTCATTAATAATCACAAACATATACCTCTTTCCACCTCTACTCTGAACTCTCGTGCAACCACATAAATCCATGTGCAACAGTTTCAAGGGCATGGAGGTACACATCACCCTCTTTGATTTGAAAGAGAACTTGACATGTTTACCTTTTGTGCAAGCATCATATACTTTTTCTTAATTTAATATGGATTTTGGCAGATAAAGATACAAGTCATTTGTATTCAACTTGTTCAGTAGTGAGAAACTTGCATGTCCCAGCCTTTTTGCTGCGGCAACGAATCAATATCAGTTGCACTAAGATATGTTAGCTTATTTTCACATGAAGATATAATATCATCCTTGTAAAATATTTTGTGCCTTTTTCTTCTATGAACTAGGTTTTTAGAATTATGATTAGTGATTGTGCATGCACCAAAGGTGAATAGAACCTGGTTTCCTCTATCACACATTTGTGACACACTTAGAAAGTTGTGTTTTAACCCTATTTTCACGATCCAAAATCCCACCTAATCGTTATTCCACCTAGCTCTAACATGCTTGGTAAATAAAATAATAAATAATACATCTCAAATTAAAAATCATAAATAACATGGTGGATATCCATATAATTATCCCAAGGATTGGTAGTACAAGTCACGAGTCTCTAAGATTTAGATTTTAACAATGTTGAAATGAAGAATATATAGTATATATTTGAATATGCATAAATAGAAGTAAAAATCCTAAGAAACCATGACCAAAGAGGTATCTCGCATCTGAAACGCTGGTACATATTCAATGCTCACCTTTGTCCTCCACGTCAACACAACTCTAAAATCTATATGCAAGGCACAGAAGTGTAGTATGAGTACTGTAGACATGTAATGTTTGACCCCATGTACTTAGTAAGTATCCTAACCTCAATGAAGTCGTGAAGAGGTTTTAAGCCAAAATATACTCACTTATATAACATGTGAAGCTCAATAACATGTATAATACAAAGAAGTGTCCAAAGATGCAGTCAAAGAATGACGGCTAATGTGCATAACTTAGGTAGAGGTAATAAAAAATATTTTCCAATTAAATAGATCAAACAAATACAACTTGTACCAATTCTGCTTACAAAAGGCATACACCAGGTCAGCTTTACTCAAATACTTCTACATGAAGGTAAAACGTCTGTACAAGTCATAGTGACTTGCAGGGTTGTTGAGTTGTTTCAGGAAGGTGTTAGAGTGATTCATGATGCTTAATTT
Organism: Nicotiana undulata; assembly: GCA_005239495.1. Lineage (NCBI taxonomy): Eukaryota > Viridiplantae > Streptophyta > Magnoliopsida > Solanales > Solanaceae > Nicotiana > Nicotiana undulata. The sequence continues at coordinate 30,166 of ML281555.1, forward strand.
TATTGTTGGAAGCTTAAGTAATGAGAGTTGACCAAGGTTTGACATTTGAGTAAACAACCTGTGAATAATATTTGGATAATTCTGGTATGTCCAGATGATAACTTCGGACTTAGGCGTATATCCGTATCGAGATTTGGAGATTCCTAGGATATTTTGGCTTCAATTTTAAAGTTGGAAACATGAAGATTTGGATAATTGAAATTTTTGACTCATATTTGAGTTTGTGGTTATCGAAGTCCTTTTGGGATTCTAAGCCTAGGCAGGTTCGTGTGATCATTTATGACTTGTGCACAAACTTTGAGGTCATTCTGAATTGATTAGACATAGTTCGACATAAGTTTGGAAGTTGGAATTTTGATTAGTTAATTAAGCTTGAATTGAGGTGCGACTTATGATTTTGATGTTACTTTGTGAGATTTGAGACCTCAAGTTCGTGCATATTGTGTTTTGGGACTTGTTGATATGATTGTTCGGGGTCCCAGATGGCTTGGCTGAGTTTCGGACCACCTGGAGCATGAGTGTTTTTTTAGATTGTCTCCTAGTGTTTGGAGTAATTCACAAAAGAGGAAGCTTATTTGAGGCATCTCGGTTGTGTTTTTTGCATTTGCGGACAGAACGCCGCATTCACTGTGGGTTATGGTTAGTGGCCTTTACATTGTCTCACTATGTGCTGCATTCACAAAGAGGTAAATCAGGTTGAGGGTCAGCTGGAGATTGGTGTTCACAAACGCTTGAGGGGTGAAGTGTTCGCATAGGAATGTGGTCGCCTGTGCATCACACATGCGAGGGTTTCATTGCATTCGTGTAGGGTCTTGTAGAGCCAGCATTAGGTTGTGCATCGTGAACAGGCTTGGGCTGTGTTTGAGAAAGGTATTGTTGGGCAGACCCATTTAAATTCTAGTTTTGAGATTTTAGTCCACTCTCTCATATTTTGAATCCTAGACTTAGATAGGGCGATTTTTGATGGAGACTTTCATACTAGACTTTGGGGTAAGTGATTTCTACTTATTTTTGGTATTATTTCAGGAAACTATATGGATTGTTATCACCTAAAGCATAGAGGTTTTAGGGAAATTTGTGTGTGTGTATGTGTGTGTGTGTGTGTGTGTGGGGGGGGGGGGGGGGGGGGGGGTTCCTACAACTTAAGAGAGTGAAAATTGAGGATTTGAAGGTCGATTTAGACTTGGTTTTAGAATCTAATCATATATTCAGACTCGTGGGATTATGGGTAGTCGGGATCTACCCCATGACTTGGATTGAGTAGGGTTATGAATAGTCAGGATCTACCCCGTGATTAGGTTTTGTCCATGTGGGCGCGAATCCACGCTTGACTTTTTAGAAAATGAATAAAGAACGAAGCTTTATTATTTAGAATTGATTACTATGGCCTTGTTTGATGTTATTGAGTTGTTTTTCCTATATTTGACTTGTTCGGAGGAAGATTAAGAGGAAAGGGATTTTTGGAGTATTGATTCTCACGCATTTGAGATAAGTATCTTACCTAAGCTTGGTTTGAGTGTATAATCCTGTGAGTGCATGCACTTGATATGTACTTAGTGAGAGGCTTATGCCAGGCACCCATATGATGCTTAGTGTGTGTGTGATGATTCTGGTGCTTAGAGTCAGACACCATAGATGTGTAGAGGGTATGATTAAGGGATATTGTGACAGGCACTATGTATGTGCTGAGATTGGGTACTAGATAATAAAATTTTGATTTTTTTGATTTTGGTATGTATACTTGTCATGGAAGCATAAAGTTATATTTTCCTCCTGCTATTCGATGTCTGATGCCTTGACTGTTATATTTGAAAAACATATTTATTTTTATCTTATTTTGATAGAGTTGAGTATGATATTATTGAGCTTCTTTTTCTTTTGTTATTATTGTTGTTGAATGTTGAAAATGAGTATTGGACCTTGCCAAGCTCGATGCTACTTTCAACCCGAGGTTGGGAATCTACTTATTGAGTACATGGAGTCGGTTGTACTCATACAACACTCTGCACTTCATGTGTAGATCCAGGTGTTGCTTATTGTGGTAGCTGCTAGAGCCAAATTTAGAATATTTGGGAGACTTTGAGGTATCGCTGTTGTTCCGTTCATAGGCCTTGAATTGTCATTTCCTTATTTCACGTTTAGCACTATTAAGTCTTTCAAACAATATTGTATTTGACTCGGGTCTTGTATTTACTTATTCTCTAGAGTTCAGACACTCGATGACACCAAATTTTGGAAAGTTTTCAATTTTACCTTTATCTGACTTTAGTTAATTATATTCTTTCCCATATGCGACTATTTAATATTTTAGTTGAAGTTAAATTATGCATATTGGGTGTTTGCTTACCTAGAAAGTGGTGTTAGGCACAATCACGGCTCCGATGGGTGTTTGGATCGTGGCAACTTGGTATCAGAGGACTAGGTTGCTTAAGTCTCACAAATCAAGAGCATGTCTAGTAGAGTCTTGTGGATAGTTAGGGAGACGTTTGTACTTATTTTTGAGAGGCTACATGGCTATTAGGAAAACGTTTCTTTCTTTCATCCTTTATCGTGCATATTTATTTATCCCAAGTCTGGGTCGTTGCTTTTTTTTTTCCTGTCATAGATGGTGAGGATGCATTCATCTAGTTCAATGGAGCAGGCACGGTTACGCCAGGCTAAGGCCGGAAGAAGTTGGGGCTTAGTCAGGGGTAGGGGTAGGGGTAGAGCACACGTCACAACTAGAGCCCCTACTCGAGTAGCTACCGCAGAGACACCAATAGCTGATGTTGAGGAGTGGTGCATGATTATATTGAGCTGGAGGTACCATCTCAGGTTCCCTACAGTTTACTTGCTACACACTAGTTGTTCAGAATGCTTTGGTCACTATGGTTTGTTTGTTCGAGTGTTTGTCTAAGGCTCGGGCATTCCTACTGTACTGGCTACTTCCCAGGTAGGAGGTAGAGTGTAAACTCCAGCTACTCATACCCTAAAGAAGATAGCCCATGGTTATCAGACCTCAGAGTGTTTCTTTTTGGGAGAGTTCACCATACTATTGTTGCGCAACCCGAGAAGAGGTCTGCGATGTCAGCTCACGAGCTAAATAGATGGATACGTTCATAAAGTTGCATCCTTTTCAATTCAAACCTTCAGAGGATGCCCTGGGGTTTTTGGATCGCTGTTATGAGATTATGCATATTATTGGGCTATAGAGTCCAATGGAGTTGACTTCACCATATTCCAGATGGAGGATCAAGTTAAGAGGTGATGGCAGGTTTATGACCTGGGCAGGCTAGCAGGATCATCTCCTCTGATTCTTTATGGAGCAGTTTGCGCCTCACACCAGGATAGAAGTGTCGAGGAGGAAGTTTGAGCACCTTTAGAAGGGTCTGATATCAGTCACAAATTATGATATAAGGTTTTGAGAGCTCACCCATCATGTTACTAATTTGATTCCCACTGAGAAGGATAGCGTGATGATATTCATTGATTGTCTTCACTCCAGTATTATCCTTGTTATGGGTAGAGAGGTGGATACCAGGACTTCATTTCACCAAGTTGTAAAGATAGCGCATTGTATTAAGTGCATCTGCAATAAGACTAGGGAGTTGATGCAAGGGAGGGACAATAGATTCCAACATTAAGGTAGATTTTGCGATGCCTCATTTGGAGGCTGAGATCGACATGGCAAAGGCCATTCTAGAAAGCCATTTTATTGTTCACCACCACCCAGACGAGGAGCTTTTGTGCTTTCTTCATTTAGTACACTTCTGCACAGAGTTCTTACCGTGCTCCATCTGTTCATGGTTCAACGATACCAGGACCTTCTAGTGGATACTTTAGTTCACGAGGTCTGACTTATGCTCTGAAGTCATTTTCGGTCCAAGATTGCTATGAGTATGGATAGTTGAGGCATGTTAGGAAATGCTGCCTCCATCCTCTCAAAGGTACATGGCATCAAGGAAGCTATTTCGTGCTACTAGCTACACAACCTGCTCAACCATTTCAGGGTGAAGGTCATCCATGACATGGTCATCCTAGTCTAGTGGAGGTCACAACATATGCTATGTGTACCCAGGGAGGACGGAGGGTGTTGCTTTGAATGTTGTTATTATAGTTGTTGTTTCTGTGTGACATAGAGATCCTTCAGTATTAGTTGATCCTAGATCTACTTATTTATGTGTGTCATCATACTTTGTATCTTGTCTGGATATGCCAGGTGATTTGCTTGCTACCCGTGTTCATGTATCCACACATGTATAAGATTCCACTATGCTTGATCTAGTTTATCGGTCCTAAGTGGTCACTCTATGTAGCTTTGAGACAATGGTGAACTTTCTAGTGTTAGATATGGTGGATTTTGATGTGATCTTGGGTATAGATTAGATATCTCCGTACATTATATCCTTGATTGTCACACAGGCTATGACTGTGACATTGGCTATGCCAGAATTGCCGAGGGTGGAGTGGAAGGGTTCTCTTGGTTGCACTCTTAGCAGAGTGATCTCATTTTTGAAGGCTTAACAAATGGCTGAGAAGGGATGCTTGACTTATCTAGCTATGATGACCCAAAAGGTCATCCTGTGTATATTTAGTTAAATCTGTGTTCCGAGGCCCCGAAACCCTCTGTTAATCTCACCTCGATATGCGTGCGTGGCCCGGGCGTGTAACCGGGAAGCTTTTGTGTGAAAACTTGATGAAAAATGGAAATTATAGTAATTAATTAAATACAGTTGACTTTGGTCAACATTTTTGGTAAACGGACCCAGACCCGTGTTTTGACGGTCCCGGAGGGTCCGTAGGAAAATATAGGACTTGGGCGTATGCCCGGCATCGAATTCCGACATCCCAAGTCCGAGAAATGAATTTTTAAAGAAAATTGTTTCCTGAAAATAATAAAGATTTTTGAAAAAGGAATTTGATTTGAAATATATGTTACCAGACCCGTATTATGGTTCTAGAGCCTGAAACAAGTTTAATATATGTTATATGAGTTATCTGTAGAGTTTGGTGTAAAACAGACTATATATGACGTGTTTATGATCCAAATTCGAATAATTGAGCCTTGTGAATTTTTAAGAAAATTCTATCAGTTTTGAGGTTTAATTCATTGATTTTGATGATATTTTGGTGATTTAAATGCTTGATTAAGTCCGTAGGATGATTTGGGTGTCGTGTGTGTTTTTGGTTTTGAGTCCCGAGGGCTCGGGTGAGTTTCGGGTAGGTAACGGGGTGTACAATGTATGAAAAATCTGGTGTATTTGAATTTCTCTGGTGTCTGTTCCTTTACTCTATGCAATCACATTGATTGGTCCGTGATTGCATAGCTTCGTGCCTGGGGAGTAGTCTTTTACACTATGCGATCGCATAGCAGCCTCCGCGATCGCATAGTGCATTAGGTAGGCCGGGGGGCTGGGTGTATTTGATTCAGTGCGGTCGCGTGTAGGGACCCGCGATCACATAGGATGAGGTCTCAGTGTTCCGCGATTGCATAAGCCCTCCTGCTATCGCATAGGGTCAGCCGAGTTCTCTTCTGCGATCACAAATCCCCTTCTGCGATCGCATAGTGTATTTTTGCCAAGTTATTTTCTTAAGTCAAAAACAGAATGTTATTTCGGGATTTCCACTTCTTCATCAACTCCTTCTTCTCCAAAGCCCCATTGACTACTTCCAAGCTAGTTTCCCTCCATAACCACTTGGGTAAGTGATCCTAGCTCCTAATTCTTCCGTTTTCCTTCATCAAACACTAGAATCTAGGCCTAAAATCCTAGAATCAAAGTAGAAACTAGGGGTTTTTAGTAGAGTTACGGTTTATGGAATTTTGGGTAATTCAACCTCAATTTGGGGTCGGATTTCAAAACAAATTATATATTTGGACTCGTGGGGGTATGGGTGATCGGGTTTTGGTCCGAGCCTCGTGTTTGGACCAAGCAGGCCCGAGGTCGAATTTTAGTATTTTTGGTAGAATGCTAGGAATTGTATAATTAGGCTATGGGATTGTATTAATGAGTCATTATTGATGTTAATAAGTTAATTGTGTCTAGATATCGTCGTTTCAGAGTTGAATTCAAAAGGAAAGGCGATGTTCGAGGCTTGATTGCTATTTTTCGGACCCGAGGTAAGTGTTTTGCCTAACTTTGGTGAGGGAATAGGTATTGTGTGCTATGTGCTAAGTGTTTATCATGTTAAATGCATAGGTGAGGTGACGAGTACCTATGCATTGTGTGTCAAGCATGCCCGTGAGTCTATTTTGATGAAATTCTTGTTATTAATTCCATATTCATTGTATTATGAAATTGATTCTACTTGGAAGTTGATTGTTTGTTGAAAATCCTTGTTGATAAAATTGTGATATGATGGTTGGATTGAGGATCCAATTTGTTAAGAGATATAATTGAAAAGGTTGGTTATAGCTGAGACCCTAACCTGGCAATTGTTATGATATTGGCTGATATTTTTCCCCTTGCCGGGCGATTATGATGTGTATTTCCACTATGCTGCATTCCTTGCCATTTTATATTTGTCATTGTTTTGGTAAGGAAGAGTGTAAAGCACGAAGGGTGATGCCGTGCCATGATTTACATTGATTACATCATATAATGCATAGTGAGGAAGAGAGTAAAAGCACGACGGTTGATGTCGTGCCATGATTTACATTGATTAAAAGCACGAAGGTTAATGCCGTGCCATGATTCACATTGATTAAATCATATAATGCATGGTGAGGAAGAGAGTAAAAGCACGAAGGGTGATGCCGTGCCATGATTACATTGCCTTACATGCCATGATTCGTATTATTTTACCTCACACATCGCATTGTGAGGAAGAGAGTAAAAGCACGAAGGGTGATGCCGTCCCATTATCTACATTGTCTGCACTTTATATTTGTTACGTTCACATTCTTGTTTACTTGCTCTCTTGTTTCTCCTATGTGTTTTATTAACTGTTTTATCTCTCATTTGTTACCCCCATTAACTACTCCCGTGACCCATGTTTATCTTCTTATCTCTTGCTCTTTTCCATGTTATATGTTGTAGAGTAGTACATGTATATGATTGTTGTCAGGTCTAGCCTCGCCACTACTTCGACCGAGGTTAGGCTCGGAACTTACTCAGTACATTGGGTCGGTTGTACTGATGGTACACCTGCACTTCTTTATGTTGTGCAGATCCCGCAGCCGGACCCAGTGGGCACCAATAGAGGGAGTATCCTTCAGTCCACTTCGGAGATTTCAAGGTAGACCCGCAGACGTTCATGGGCCTTGGAGTCTCCTCTATCCTTACCTTCTATCCTGTCTTGTTTTCCTCATAGTCTTTCTCAGACATATTATGTATTATTCCTTGGACCTTGTATGTAGAAATCTTATAGACAGTTCGTGAGTTAGTGTCTCCAGATTCTAGGATTTGTAAACGGGATGTAGTATTGAGACTTATTATTAGTTCTGAATTTACTTATCTTCGTACCTTGCATATAATTGTTCTAGTTATTTCTATTTTATTCAGTGTTAATAAGATAATAGAATCAATACGTTGGCTTGTCTAGCGGGTACAACATTAGACGTAGTCACGACCTGGAGGTGGGATTTTGGGTCGTGACTCTAGCTTTTGTCAGAGATGCTAGTGTTGATACTCCTACTATTAAGTCAATTCCAGTAGTGCGAGAGTTTCTTGATGTGTTTCCCGAAGAGCTACCGGACATGCCACCGATAAGGATATTGGTTTTGGCATTGATTTGGCACAAGACACCCAACTTATTTCTATTCCTTCGTATCGTATGGATTTAACGGAGTTGAAGGAACAATTACAAGATTTTCTAGAAAAGGGGTTGATCAGGCCTAGTGTGTCACCTTAGGATGCACTAGTGTTGTTTCTTAAGAAGAAGGATGGATTTATGAGTATGTTTATTGACTACAACAACTGACATATTTACCATCAAGAATAAGTATCCACTGTCACACATTGATGATTTGTTTGATTAGCTTCAAGAATCTAGGATGTTCTCAAAGATTGACTTAACCATCGCGGTATCACTAGTTGAAGATTAGGGGTTCAGACATCACTAAGACTGCATCAAGGACTCGTTATGGGCATTATGCATTTTTGATGATATCTTTTGGTTTGACTAATGCCCCAACAACTTTCATGCATTTGATGAAAGTCGTGTTCGAGCCTTATTTGGATTCTTTTATTATGTATTCATTGATGATATTTTGGTGTCTTCCCGTAGCGTTGAGAAGCACGAGTAGCATTTGAGGATTGTGGTTTAGACTTTGAGGGATTAGAAGTTGTATGCTATGCTCTCCAAGTGCGAGTTTTTATTGGACTCGATGGAATTCTTGAGTCATGTGGTATCTAGTGATAGTATCAATGTGCACTAGAAGAAGGTTGGGGCAGTTCATAGTTGGTCCAAACCTTCTACCGCTATGAAGATTAGGTCCTTTTTGGGTTCGGTTAGTTATTACTATTGCAATCGTAGATTGATTTTCATATATTGCAGTCCCATTGACTTAGTTGACTTAGAATGGCGCTCAATTCACGTTGTCCAATAGGTGTGAGGAGAGTTTTCAGAAGCTCATGACTGTTTTGACTATGACTCCATGGTTGGTTTTGCCTTTAGGATCAAGGTCGTATATGGTTTATTATGATGCTTCGCAGGTTGTCATTAGGTGTGGGTTGTGGCATGATTTGGAGTTAGGAGATACTATACAAGTGATCAAGATGCATTACTTATATGACTTGCCTTGTGAGGTATATACGGATCATCAGTCTCCGGAAAGAATTGAATTTGAGTAACTGGAGATATTTGGAGCCGTTGAAGGATTATGATATCACTGTTCTTTATTATCCGGGGAAGGCCAATATGGTAGCAGATTCCATGAGTAGAAAGGCGGAGAGCATATGAGTTTAGTATTTAATCTAGATGTAGAGAGGCCTTTAGCTATGGATGTCTGGATTTAGCCAGTATGTTGGTGAGATTGGATATTTCGGAGCCTAGTAGGGTTCTTGCTTGTGTTATATCTCAGCCATCCTTGTTTGAGTGCATCCCCAATGCTTGTCCTTAAGGACACGGTGGATCGAGGTGGTGCGAAAGAGGTAACTATTGGTGATGATGGTATATTGAGGCTTATGGGCCAGATTTGTGTTCCTAATCTGGATAGATTGAGGAAATTGATTCCTGAGTAGGCTCATAGTTTGCGGTATTCCATTCATCCAGGTGCTAAGAAGATGTATCGTGAATTAAAGCAGAGTTACTGGAATAGAGAGTGAAGACAAAAATTGTAGGATATGTTGCTCGATGTTTGAATTGTAGACAGGTCAAGTATGAGCATCAGAGACCTGTTGGTTTGCTTCAAACACTAGATATACCAGAGTGAAAGTGGGAGCGGATCACTATGGACTTTGTGGTAGGGTTCCATGGACATTGAGGATATTTGACACTGTTTGGGTCATTGTCGACATATTGACTAAGTCTATGCATTTCATTCCAGTCATGACATTCTATAGTTCAGAGTAGTTAGCTAAGATCTACATCACAGAGTTTTTCTGCATGGTGTGCCTGTTTTATCGTCTTAGATCATGACACTAAGTTTACTTTGCATTTCTGGAGAGTGGTTCAACGTGAATTGGACATGTAGGTTTAGTTTAACACTGAATTTCACCCTTAAAAGGACGGGCAATCTGAGCACACCCTTCAGATTTTGGAGGATATGTTAAGAGCCTGTATCAAAGATTTCGGAGTCTAGTGGGATCTATTTCTCCCATTAACGGAGTTTTCATACAACAACAACTGTAGTCAAACATACAAATGGCTCTGTATGAGACATTATATATGAGGCAATGTTATTCTTCGGTTGGTTGGTTGGATCTCGGTAAGGCTAGGTTATTGGGCACAAACTTGGTTAATGACGCTTTAGAGAAGGTGAAATTGATTCATGAGAGGCTTCGTACAACGCAGTCCACGCAAAAAAGCAATGTCGAAAGAAAGGTTTGTGATGTGGCTTTCATGGAGGGCGTTAAAGTTCTTCTCTGAGTTTCGCCTATGAAGAGCGTGATAAGATTTGGGAAGAAAGGAAAGTTGATCCCTCGATATGTTGGTCCATTAGAGGTATTGGAGGGAGTTGGTGAGGTCCCCTACAAACTTGCTTTGCTGCCTAGCTTGTCGGCAGTTCACTCAGTGTTTCATATTTTCATCCTTCAGAAGTATTATGAGGATCACCCACGCATGTTAGATTTCGGTTCAGAGGAGTTGGATGAGAATCTGTCTTGTGGAGAAGATCCAGTGGAATCTTTTGATAGGCAAGTTTGGAAGCTGAGGACTAAAGATATTACATCATTGAAAGTCTAATGGAGAGTTCAACTGGTCGAGGAGGAAACTTGGGAGATCGACAATGATATGTAGGGGAAATATCCTCATCTTTTTGATATACCAGTTATGATTCTAAACCGGATCGAGGGCGAACATTTATTTAAAAGGGGGAGAATGGAATGACCCAAGCAATCATTTTCTCTTTTTAGCCCCATTCCCCTATTTGATGCTTCCAGTACGTTTGTGTATTGTTTTATGACTTGCAGAGATGGTTGATCAGGTGTTGGGGTTATTCGGGACACTAAGTTCCATTATTGCAATCTGAAGTTATAAGAGTTGACCAAGGTTTGACTTTTGAGTAAACAACCACGGAATGATGTTATGATTTTTTTGTGAAGTCTGGATGGTGATTTTGGACTTAGGCGTATGTCCAGGTTTAGATTTGGAGGTTCCTAGGATGTTTTGGCTTTAGTTGTCAAGTTGGAAACTTGAAGGTTTGGAGAATTGATAAGTTTGACTCTTATTTGATTTTAGGGTTATCGAGACCCGTTGGATATTCCTAGCAATTGGATAGGTTTGTGCGGTGATTTATAACTTGTGCGCAAATTTTGGGGTCATTCCGATTTGTTGGTTTGACATGAGTTTGTAGTTGGAAGTTTTATTAGTACATTATGCTTAAATTGAGGTGCGACTCATGGTTTTGATGTTACTTTGTGAGATTGGAGACCTCGAGTAGGTCCATCCAGTATTTTAGGACTTGTTGGTATGATTGGACAGCTTCCCAGGTCAGTTTTGGACCACCCAGAGCTTGAGTGTTGTTTTAGATTTTCTGTTAGTTTTTGGTGTGCTTCGCGATCGCGGAGCAGGTCTCACGATCGCGCTATCTTACTTTGAGGAAGATGGGTTTTCTTCTTCGTGTTGGCAGACATGACATCACATTTGCAGTAGGTTTGGGTTAGTCGCCTTTGTGTGTGGCTGGGGTTCGTCTGGAGCATGGTCTTCGCAGTCATGTGAAGGGTAACACTTTTGCGTAATTATGTAATAGCTTAACGCTTTCGCGTAAGCATGTGATAACTTGTACATCACACTCACAAGTGTTTTACTCCGTATGAGTAGGGTCTTGTGGAGGTAACATTAGGTTTTGCTTTGCGAATGTGAGGCTTAGGCCGCGTTTATGAAGGGTAGTACAGGGCACACCCATTATGTTTTAATTTTGGGATTTTAGTCTATTCTCTCATATTTTGAACCCTAGACCTGGAGAGGGGCAATATTTGAAAGAGACTTTCATACAAAACTTTGGAGTAAATGATTTCTACTCATGTTTGGTATTACTTCAAGTATCTACACGAACTATTAACACATAAAAATTGGAATTTTGAGGGAAATTTAGGGGTTTTCCCTACAACATAAGGGGAATGAAAATTGAGGATTTTAAGGTCGATTTGGATTTGGCTTTGGAAACTAATCTCATATTTGGACTTATGGGGCTTTGGGTAGTCGGGATCTACTCCTTGACTCAAGGTTGACAATGCGAGGCCCAGTTAAATTTAGTTGACTCTTTGAGAATTGAAAAAATATCAAAGCTTTATTGTTTGGAATTGATTCCTATGGCTTTGTTCGACGTTATTGAGTTATTTTATCTATATTTGACTCGTTCAGAGGCTGATGTAGAGGCAAGGGATTGTTAAAGTAATGTTTCTCATGCGTTTGAGGTAAGTATCTTGCCTAAGCTTGGTTTGAAGGCGATTTTCCTATTGGCTATGATATTTGTTATATGTTAGGGGTGACATATGTGCGAGGTGTTGAGTGTACATGCGTGCTATTATGTGCATTGCTTTGCTAGAAATCATGTAAAGACTATGATTTTATATTGAGACATGATAGAGCTAGTTTTGCTATGTTATGATGTTTGCCTTAACTGTAGTAATATTTCAGCCATAATATTATATCCGTATATTATATTTCAATCTCTGTGCACTCTTTATATGTAGTCTCTGATGTTGTTCGTGTCCTTACTTGTGTGACACGAGTTTGAGATGAGTTATGGTATATTGGCATGTTACATGTGGTATTCTTAAGTATGGATCAGTGAGATGTGAGCATATTGAGATTTGAGCGAATTGATGACTGATATTGGGCCATAGGGACCTGTTGGTATTGATTATGAGGTGAAGTTTGTGTCTAGGTCATATAATGGGCTGAGTGGCATTGATTGTAGGGTGTGATATTTGTTGTGCGGAGATGCTGCGTCGGGCCCCATATTAGACTGAATGATTTTGATCGTTGACTTTTAATATGATCAGCGTTTGGCTAGGATCTGCCCCTCCGGAGTTAGGTATAATCTTGTGAGTGTAGACACTTGATATGTGCTTAGTGAAGGGGTTATGCCAGGAACCCGTACAGTGCTGAACGTGAGTGTGTGATGATTCATGGGCTTTGACCTGGGCACCGTAAGTGTGCTAAGGGTATGATTGATGGGTATTGTGCCCGGCACTATGTATGTGCTCAGATTGCGTTACTTTATGATTAAACTGTGATGTTATTGATTTGGAATGAATACTTGTTATGTAGGCATATAGTTATATTTCATTCATGCTAAAAGATATTTGATGCCTTTAAAGTCGATGCCTTGACTGTTATACTTTGATATCATGCCTTTTTTCATCTTAATCTGATAGAGTTGAGCTTGATATTATTGAGATGTTTTTCATGTTATTTTTCTAGTGTTATTGTTGTTGTTAGCATTTGAAAATGAGTATTGTACCTTGTCAATCATGTTTGTCACACCCCAACCTGGGGTGGGGTATGGATTACACATGGTGCCCAAAGGCTCGTGCGAAACAACAATAGTACATAGAACCTCCATTGGAACTTTTAAAGATAAGGCCTCCGAAAATCATAATAAAAATAAAAATGCACAATAACTTGCAAGCACATGGGCCCCAACGTAGAATATATACATGCAACCAAGGCCGACAAGGCCGTAAAAATACATATACTCACTAAGCGCTTGTGTTCAAGCCTTTAAGAGTGCCATAGTGTCACGACCCGAATTTCCCACCGTCGGGATCGTGATGACGCCTAACGTTGAACCCGCTAGGCAAGCCAATGTTAATGTTTAATCTACCTTATTCTTTTATTTTTAGCAGTTATCGAGTGATATACAAAATTCACAATAAAGAAAGTACGAAAAAAAACAAGTCTAACAACTTAATTAAATGCCGCTACGAAATTCACAATACCAAACCCAGAATTTTTGTATCACAACTTCATGGACTGTCTATGAATACTACATATAAAGGTCTGAATAAAAATAGACACATCTGTCTCGAAATAAGAAAATAGAGTATAAACGATGTAGGAGGGGACGCCAAGGCCTGCAGACGTCTGCTGGACTACCTCGAAATCTCCAAGTGGACTGAAGGCAACCTCCTAACTCTAGGGTCCGTAGGGTCCTGTACCAGGATCTGCACAACAAGAATGTGCTGAGTGTAGCATCAGTACAATCGACCCCATGTACTGAGTAATTGTCGAGCCTAATCTCGGCGAAGTAGTGACGAGGCTAGGACATGACAACCAAATCAACCTGTGCAGTTTAATAATATACATAGGAAATAATAACAACAAGAAATAAGCAGATAAGTGCAAAGAAAAAGGGAACATGCTGAGGGGAAGAAATATCAAATAATGGAAACAACGAAATAAAACAACAATTCAAATATCAACTTAAACAGCAGAAAATAGCAACACAAAGAAAACAATGCACGACATCACCCTTCGTGATTTTACTCTCATGCTCACCAAATAGTAAATACGAATGCACGGCATTACTCTTCGTTCTTTTACTCTCATCCACACAATAAATCAATAGAAACGACACGACATCACCCTCCGTGCTTTTAATCTCATAATATGGCACAACATCACCCTTCGTGCTTTTACACTCTCTCACAATATCATACACGGCATCACCCTTCGTGCTTTACACGCTTCCTCACCCAAACAATATCAATAACATCAATCCGGCAAGGAAAATCAGAAATATGAACAACAATAATAACCATGACGCCCCGACAAGGAAAACAACAGTAGAATCAATACCATCCCAGCAAGGGAAACAACTATAACCAACCTCACTTAGTACATAACCTCACATAAGGTTTCTCAACTGAAAACAATACTCAACAATGAACAATATCAAGAATTTCCACCAATATGGATAACTACAAAGGGAAACTCAAGTAATACTCATGAAAAACCACATAAATCAAACTATTCAACTCACGAGCATGCTTGACACCAACGTATAGGTACTCGTCACCTCACCTATACGTTGAACATGATAATAACACGTAGCAAATAGGAAAAAACACATATTCCCTCAAGCTAAGGTTAAGCCAAACTTACCTCAAATTCCACGACCAAACTCAAGCCTTGATTACCGCTTTCCCTTTTGAATTTGACTCCAATTCACTTGTATCTAGACATAATTATCTTATTAACATCAATAAACGCTAAATAATTCAATCTCAATGCTTAGTTATAGGTTTTCTATCATTCTTCTCAAAAGCCCGAATATGTAATTAGTTTCGGAATCCGACCCCAAATTGAGGTCTAAATTCCAATTATTCAAAAAGCCTTAACTCTACCCAAATCCCCAATTTTCTACCCTTAAGAACATGATTTAGGCCTAAAACTCTAATGGGTGTTAATGGAAATTGAAGAAAACAAGTCTAAGAACACATACCTATGGTTTTGTGGTGAAATCCCTCTTCAAAAATCGCCCATGTTTGAGTTTTAGTTAAAGAGTTATGAAAATTTTGAAGAATCCCGTTTTGCTATTGTTTTTAAAAAGACTAGATAGATGTGCTATGCGTTCACGACCAAGCCTGTGCATTCGCGTAGGCTTCCACTCCCCTGCCCTTCGCGTTCGCGTCAAAGAGGACGCGTTCACATAGTGTAACGACCCCAACCCCCAACTCCCCTCCTAAGCAGTGCGTTCGCTCTAGACTAGCGGTGTTCGCACAGTGTTTCCCTTGCCCAACTGTGCGTTCGCGAGCCAATCTATGCCTTCGTATAGAGTAATACATTCCCTTCCCCGTTGATCATTGCATTCACATGGGTTTCCACGCATTCGCATAGGGTAAAAACCCAGACATCAGATACAACAAACTACAACAGATTTGCTAAGTTCAAAAACACTCTGACGCTTATCCGGAACTCACCTGAGTCCTCGGGGATCCAATACAAACATGTAAACAACCTCAAAAACATCCTATGGACTTACTCGTGCGATCAAATCTCTAAAAGAGCATCTTAAACAACGAATTTAGCATAAAAATCAAAGAAAAATCGCTAAACTTTCAAAGTATCAAATTTCACAAATACGGGTTCGAATCACATCAAACGACCTCCGTTTCTTACCAAATATTAGAGACACAACTCAAATATCATATTGAACATGTACCGGGCTATGGAACCAAAATACGGGCCCGATACCATAAATTTCAAATATAATCAAATTTCCCAAAACTCTTATATTTTAAGTAAAATAATTTCTTTCAAAAAATCATTTCTCGGGCTCGGGACCTCGAAATTCAATTCCGGGCATACGCCCAAATCCCATATTTTCCTACGGACCTTCCAGGACCATCAACTCACGGACCCGGGTCCGTTTACCCAAAATGTTGACCGAAGTCAACTTAAATTCAATTTTAAAGGCAAAATTAGCATTTTTCTCATTTTTTCATATAAAAGCTTCCCGGATATATGCTCGGCTATGTACGCAAAATGAGGTGAGATAAAAGGAGGTTTTCAATGCCTCAGAACACAGTTTTGACTTATAAAACAAGGGATGACCTTTTGGGTCATCACACATAGTCCATACATAGGCTAGGACATGCCCCGCCGTACCCGAAGTTCCAAAAGTATACACAATAGTACATATCAACTCCGGTATGGAAACTCCGGAGAAGTGGAGTGCGACCACCAACATCTGAGATGGGCATCCTACTAAGGTGGCATCTCACCCGATCTATCTGTACCTGTGGGTATGAACACAACACCCAAGAAAAGAAATGTCAGTATGAAAGATGTACTGAAAATGTAAAGCCATTAACATGTGTAAACAGAAGAAGTACCAGCTATATAGATACATAAATTAACCTAAACTCTGAAGGAAGACACTGAGGGGGTACAATTGCTGCAACCATGAAACACATACACACTCACAAATATATATATATATATATATATATATATATATACATATATAATACTTGTTTTGTAAAAATTAATCCACTCAATGGGGCAATACAATATAGTACTAAGCTTCTACGTGGTGCAAATCATATCATACCGTACCCGGCCTCAAGAGGGCTCCATTGTACCTTACCTTACTAGGACTCGATTTTACCCGACCTTAAGAGAACCCGGTAAAGTCTCATATCTCATCACATCGTACCCAACCTCAAGAAGGTTCACTTTTTCTCGGCCTCTACATGACTCGACGTACCCGGCCTAAAGAGGGCTTGGTTGTACCCGAAATTTAAAGGACTCGGTAATATCTCATAACATATTCGGCCTTGAAGAGAACTCGGTCGTACCTGGACATTAAAGGACTCAGTAATGCCTCATATCACGTAATACATACCCTGCCTCATAGAGGACTCTGTATTATCCAGCCACAGATGAATCAGTAATATCTCATATCAAACTCCACTTATCAGTGGTAGCAAAATAGGTTCCATACCCGACCGACTATAATGCGGTTCAACAGAGTAAAATAGATACATATATAAGTTCAATGCAAGACTGACCACAAGAGATCATGATCAATCTTTTGTCAGGGTTGTCTTAGGACTATTCAATCTTGCGCTATGAAGATTATTTCAAAGGGAATATTTAAATAATGTAATTCCATGAAAGAGAGTAGCCTTACATACCTTGTTACTAAACCTAATTGTGCTTCCCAGTTTCTTACACGTTCCATGGCGTTTATCTCCAAGCACAAGAATTACTTCTCAGTTTCAAGATTACTTTCCTTTCAAGGAGTCTCCAAAATTAGCCCAACAAGAATTACTATGATAAGATGATGATCACAAAATCCTTCTTGTTAAATTCATAGGGTTCACCTTTGTTTTGGCGTTGGATTATATGAGGACTCTTTGAGAGAGTTTGGAAGTGTTTTAGGAGAGTCTAGCTGTTAGAATCGTGTAAAATGAAAGAGAAAATGGTTGTTTTTCTTTTTATAGAAAATCTAAAAAAATGGAAACTCCACCGCCTTAAGGGTGCTAAACGGGTATCCCCACATTGGCCATCCCACGAAGCCGGATAGTTCACGCAGTCTTGCTGGAAATGGTAGATCCAAATTTTAGCAATCCTAGGAATGCGATTGATGTCAAAAGTATGGGGTGTAACATCATCCCCCTTAGGAACATTCGTCCTCAAATGTTGAATGATATTCTAACTCCCAAGATTCCTCAACCATCATCCGTTGTACTTTGAGTTGTTCCTGCCATATTTATTTCAACATTATCTCCTGTCATTTGAATCAATGAGGATATACAGATTAGTCCTTGTCTTCTTATGTCATTTACTCTACGTTTTTGTTCATCCAAAGTACTTTAAGGGTATCCACCTCTTTGGTTCGTAACTTACAAACTTGGCAATCTTGGATAGCTATCGGAATTTCCTCATAGGAGAAGTCCTCTTTGAATTAAACATCTTCAATGGAGGTAAGACGGTAGGGATCATCCAAACACTTACGAAGCATGGATATATGAAACATCGAATGAACTGCTCCCTATTCCCGGGGTAACTCAAGCTTATACGCTACTTGGTCGATTTTGTGAATAATTTGATATGGTCTGACATATCGGGGGCTAAGCTTACCTCTTTTACCGAACCTCAATATGCCTTTCATAGGGGAAACCTTAAGAGCACCCATTCTCCAACCGCGAACTATAAGTCTCGATGCCCGTTATCAAAATAGAACTTTTGTCGGCTCTGAGCAGTCAATAATCGATCCCGAATCCATTTCGCCTTTTTCTACGATCTGTTGCACCAAATTAGATCCTAATAATTTGGTCTCGCCAACATTGATCTAATCGATTGAAGATCTGCATTTTCGTCCATATAGGGCTTCATATAGAGCCATGGGGATAGCAGAATGATAGCAATTATAGTAAGAAAACTCAATGAGCGGTAGATGATATTCCAAACTTCCTTTGAATTGTAGGACACATGCTTGCAATATGTCTTCGAGCGTCATAATAGTGTGCTTGGCCTGATCGTCTGTTTGCAGATGAAAAGCTATGCTAAGATTGATTGACGTATCCAAACCATTTCTGAAGGACCTTCAGAAGTTAGTTGTAAACAGGGCACCTTTTTCTATTATAATAGAAATTGGGACTCTATAAAATCGAACTATTTCCATAATATATAGCCTGGAATAATGTTCGGCTAAAAGGTATTATTGACTGGTAAAAAATTAGCTAACTTTGTAAGTCTATCCATGATAACCCAAATAGAATTGAACTTCCGGCAAGAATTCGGTAATCATGTAATGAAATCCATATTTATTGTCTCCCATTTTAGGTTGGAATCTCAATATTCTAAAGCAATCCTCATGGACTTTGGTGCTCAATCTTAACTTGTTGGCAATTTTGGCACTGATTTATGTATTCGGAAATGTTTCTCTTTGTATCGTTCCACCAGTATATATGCCGAAGGTCATGATACATCTTGGTACACCCCGGATGAATTAATTGCCAGTACTGGTGAATCTCTGCCATAATTTATCCTCGGAGTCTCCCAACATAGGGAACACATAACCAATCCTTATATCTAAGAACTTCGTCCTCTGATAACTCCAAGAACTGCATTTTATCCAAGGGAATGCTTTCCCTTATCCTCACCAAGGCTGGATTGTTGATTGTCATGCCTTTACTTTTGCCAATAATGAGGATTTGGCGGCATTATGAACTATGGCTCCCTCGTCGCTTGCATTAAACACTCATATCTTAAACTAGACAATCAATATAAATCTGTAGTCATTTCAAAAATTTCAGACATTAAACACTTATATCTAGGAATTTGTTAAACACCCGATTCATTATATACATA
Source organism: Nicotiana undulata (assembly GCA_005239495.1). NCBI lineage: Eukaryota > Viridiplantae > Streptophyta > Magnoliopsida > Solanales > Solanaceae > Nicotiana > Nicotiana undulata. The sequence goes on from ML281555.1 coordinate 49,576, forward strand.
AAAGCTGCTGGTGCATTGGTTAAGCCAGAGGACATAACGAGAAATTCATAATGGCAATATCAAATCCGAAAGGTTGTCTTCGAAAAATCTTCCTCCTTGACACTTAGTTGATGGTACCCAGAACTGAGATCGATTTTTGAGAAACTCTTAGCATATAGCAATTGATAAAACAAGTCGTTAATTCTTGGAAGTGGATATTTATCATTAATGGTTAGGTTATTCAGTTGTTGGTAATCATCACACATTCTTATCGAACCATCTTTCTTTCGAACAAATAACACAAGGGCAGCCCAGGGGGAAGTATTGTGTATGAAAAAGCCCTTATCTTGAAGATCTTTCAACTGAGCTTTCAATTCGTTCAATTCAATAGGGGTCATCTTGTATATAGGAATAGATATAGGCTGGATGTCAGGAAACACGTCGATAGAAAACTCAATTTCTCTTTCGGGAGGAATGCCAGGAAGCTCATCAAGAAATACATCGGGGAAAACATTAACAACAGGAACCGACTAAAGGGCTAGAGGCTCTGCCTCTACATCCTGAACTCGCACTACGTGACAGATATACCCCTTTGAGACATCTTTCGAGTCTTAAGGTAAGAAATAAACTTCCCATTCAGTGCTAGAACATTACCGATCCATTTAATGACAGGTTTGTCTGAAAAATTAAAGCAAATGATTTTCGTCCTACAATCCATGTTGGCGTAGCAAGAAGCCAGCTAGTCAATACCTATAATAACATCAAATTCCACCATTTCTAATTCATGCAAATTGGCAAAGGTGTGACCATCCTAAAACATCACATCACAACCCCAATTTACCACCTAACTATAAAGGGTTAACCCACGGGCATAGACACTTCCAATTACTGATGCAACAATTGAGGTTCTTTGCCACATTTACCATCAACAAAGGGAGTAATGTACGACAAAGTAGAACCTGGATCTATCAAGGCATACACATTAAGGAAGAATACAGATAATATAGTTGTAACTATATTCGGAGATGACTCTAGGTCTTGTTGACCTAACAATGCATAAATATGGTTCAAATAACCATATGAGTTAGACGCTCCACCCCTGCCTCTGACTCTTCCAACCGACATCTACGTGCCTACTTAGGAGGGCGTATCAATGAAGAAGCTACTAAAATCATGTTGGTTGCACATACCACCCCCACCTTTCATTAGAAAAAATCACATAAAGTCACGGGATTGTCCACTCGAAAAACATGTATCTGAAACCTGGCGAAACTATCCAAAATGAGTCCTACAACATCTACCACATTATGGTACCTAGGGTCTCACCTTACCAGAATCTCTTCCATACTGCACGCCTAGTGACAAGAAATATGACCTTGGACAGAATAGGTGGTCCCTACACGACCCAAACCGATGGGCCATGGCGAGTGGCTGGGTCCTACCTGTCGAACACCCCTAAGCATGCGTTTACGATATAAAAATGAATCAAGGGTAGGTCATGAATATCATCTATCAATAAAATGTTGAATTACGTGAATAACAAACGTGAGGGAAACATGTCCAAAATACATATATACATATACATGCGGAATATTGTAGGGCGAGCCAACAAGGCTGCTATAAAAAACTATATATCAAAAACTGGAAGCCGACAAGGCTGCATACTATCTAACTATACATAATTGTCTACAGACCTCTAATAGAGTGTACAATTGTATAAAGGATGGGACTAGGACCCATCATACCCATATGAATACAAAAACAACGTACCAAAACTCAAAGCAGTTCCAGATCAAATGGAGCATACTAACTCTCGCTTATCAAGGATCCTAAGAAAGGGGACACTATGCCTGTCTACCTGCACCTGCGGGCATGACTTAGGCCCCGAAAATAGGGGTGTCAGTACAAATAATGTACTAAGTATGTAAGGCATGAAAATTTGTACATAAAAGACACACATTAAACATGGAATAAAGAATACCGCCTGTAAGTCTAAATAAATTTGTAAATCCTGAAACATTTATAATGTCATGCACGTGCGTATAAATATTGTATTGTGCATAGGTATAGGTGTAAATGACATTATCAAGCCTATGAGGGAATCCCATCATATCGTCTCGACTACTATGGGCAAAATCATCAACATATACAAGTTGATCAGGTGGTGGTGCGTATATAATGCTAACCTTTTCCCATACCCCATATACATATAATATACGCGTATATAATTCCATCTGTTCAAGGGGTAACGTACATGTATAAATGAATGAAATGCATAAGAAGTACGTTAATAAGATTTATCGGAATGTCATACAATCAATATAACTTTCGGATAAACTTTATTAACTACGTATTTTTCAGAGACCCATGAACAGAAGATATAATAATAATTCACATGGGGAATCAAGAACATAGGCACCCCTATTACTTCTATGAATAGAGTCAGTTATGAAAGCCGTGCGTTTGCTCGTTTCATTTGTATTGTATTAATAATCATAAAACGAAATAAGGGATAGAGTTAACATACCTGAGCCGATTCTCTTGAAAATTCCTCTAACCCACGACAATCTAGATAAAACACGTAACAACGGGATCGAAATAGGGAAAGTCTCGTATGATATTCTCGAGAAAGATTGCACCGTACTCTCTTAGAATCGCAAATATTACGTTAATAAGTATCGGGTCACTCATCTTAGCCAAAAACATAGGGGAATACCTAACCAAGTATTTGGATGAAAACTATATTCCCGATAACTCATATTGCACTATTCCATAGTAAGAACTTGTATTGCCTGGCTCGGAGGAGCTGAACTAGAAAATATTGCTGAAAAATGTCTAAAACAAACTCTCCCCATCGTGTAAACAGGGCTCAGTGTACCCTAGACTGTTATTAGGTCTCATAACAATTCACATCAAGATCTCACAATATTGTTATACCCCATATTTTCGTACGTAAAAGTATATCGCAAGTCAATTGAAGTAAGCTCATAAATGAGATCATCTTTGAAAGTACATAAAGTAAGTTAATCATGTTGACTTGGAGGTTAAATATACATAATATAATGAACTACAAGTACCATTAGGGTTGGAAGGTTTAGAAGCCAAAGGAATTGAAGAAAATAAGTTTTGTCGAGAGTCGACAAGTTGGGAATGTTATAACATATACTTTTGGGGTGAGACTAGGGTGCTCAGCATGATAATGAGGTTATGTTATGAGTTATTTTAGTTGTATGATATTCTTGTGTTATGTTTTGAAGTCAGCGAGTTTTGGAATAAAAGTTGTCAAAGGTCATCATAAGTTACATTCATAAATGTGCTAAAAATAGGTCAAATGTAGCTGAGTTTTTCTCTCAATGTACTTGGAGTTACGAGATGATATAACAACCATATTGAAGATCTATGCGTCTATTTTCTACCATATTATACCTTTGTTGATAAGACATTGAAGTAGTGAGATATTTTTTTTTCGTAATAGTGCACAAGAAACTACCTTGGGACACACAAAGTCGGTGGAAAAGTCCAGCTCCTATTTAAGTAAAATGTAACTCGTTTTACCTCTTTGTTATTGACCGAAACAGTTCCTAAAACTCCCTAGATTCTCTCCAAGATATTCCGCATGATTCTAGAGTGAAAACCAAAGATACAAACATGAATACAATGCTAGAAATACCGTGGTGCTTGCTAGATCGTAGTTCTTCATCTTGTGGCTATTTTTGAGGATTCTACAAAATTAATTAATATTAAGGATCGTGTTCTTTTTTATTAAGGTAATAATAAGTCCCTCCTTCATGTATATTTGAGTTTTAAGGCGAACTACAAGGTTTTACAAACCAATTTGAAAACCAAAAACTGATTCAAGAAGAGAATCCAACACCAGTAGTGTGGTGGTGTCATTGTGGATAGTTGTTAACTGTGTTTGGCTGAGATTTAATGTTGTTTCTAATAATTAAGGTGAGTATTACAGTCTACTATATGTTCTTGAAGTTGTTTATATGTTGGTTGCATTATTGTGCAAAATACTACAAGTGGAGACTTGAAATAATTTGGGATTTTATTATTTTTAATGGACTATCTTGGAAAGGTTGTTTTCATGAAATTTAAATGGTTGGCAACTGTTGAAAATGACTTTGTTATGATTTTTCTCTTATAAATATATTTTCAACATGTCGAACTTGCTATTGGTACTGTGAATATGAAGAGAAAGGGCAACATAACAATTGAAAGTTATACTAGTTGTTGTTGTTGGATTGTTGGGCGGTTTGAGGCTAAATTAGGGGATGAATAGGAAGTTAGAAGTCCTCCCATTGTACTTAATATCATTCTTGATATGTTTTTAAGTTATTAAGGAATGACTTTGGGGTTAACGAGTTCAAAAGGGATTCAATTCGAGCTTGTCGTTCGTCGTGTTAAATAGTAGTTTCGTTGGTGATGTTTTTGCACTTCTTGTTTTGTAGCGTGATCTGTTTCGTGTTGCTGAAAGTATATTGGTGAAGGTTTTATGGGTTATTGTTAGTTAATGGACTTGGTAAATAAAGGAAAACAAGGGAGAAACCACATATTTTAATATAAAATAAGCTTGTTGTTTGTTGTACGATAGTTTCCCCTTTCGTAGCTTAACGATAGAATTATGATTGTTGCTGCAGATTGAAGTGAGACAAGACGAGTTCAACATGATTATTTGAAAGAGTGTGATGAGGTATTTTAAGGATACACCTTTCCTTAATTTTGACACAATACCATAACTACATGCGTTTGATAACGAGAAATAATGAGAAGTTCGTATTACTAATTTTATGTTCCACTCAATAATGCAATATATATATTGCATCCATTTCAGCAGAATCGAGCTATAATCGGCGAGCATGCCCCTATTGGGAACTATTACAGTAATTTCACCCCTATCGAGCTATGATTGATGGGCAGGCCTCTACTGGGCAACCTCTGATCAGATGGTAAGTTATATACTGAGCCTACTCTGGACGAGCGCCTAAGAATTAGTCCAAAATGGCCAAGATACGATCCTAGTATGGTCGAGTGCCTACGTACGAGCCTACTACGACAGAGTAGTAATACGTACCGAGCCTTATAGAGACAAACAACTATTTTACTTACTATTTGAGAGAGTTTAGTTAGTAACAGAAGGTAAGCATATCTTCAGTTCATCCTTGACTCCTAGTTACTTTCAGTTATTATATTACTAGACAAGTATCAACTTTTAGTTATTCTAATGCCTTACATACTCGGTACATTATTTCGTATTGACGTCCCTTCTGTGGCGACACTGCATTTCATGTTTGCAGGTCCTGATAGACAACTGGATAGAACTTTGTAGTAGATAGAGTCAAACATCAACTTGGTTGGTAAGCTCTATTTCCTCGAAGTTACTAGGTCTAGACCTTGGAGTCCATTGTATATATACAGGTTTGATGGGTAGGTCGAGGCCCTGTCCCGACCATGATACGATTCACTTATCTCTAGAGGCTTGTAGACGAGTCCTATTTATTTTGTATATCAGTAGATGTTCATGGTGGCTTTGTCGGTCTGCACAGTTATATGTATCAACCTTTGGTTATGTTTGTCATGACCCAAAACCACGTGACCGACACCCAGTGCTGTCATGACCCAATTCCATTTTAGGCCGTGATGGCGCCCAACACCGTTGCTAGGCAAGACAACAGTGAACAATCTAGTGATTTCCCATTTTAATAAGTTCTCCAAGTAAATAACTTCCCTTAATTTAAAAGATTTAATAAGTAACATATTAAAAATAATAAAAATGAAGATGTTGAATGCAATCATTACCATAGAAATAAGATCAAAACCACAAGTCCACTAGTGGGTGCTAAGATTCGATGTCACAAGTATGGGTGTCACGACCCAAACAAACCGGCCATGATGAGTGCCCGAGTCCTACCTGTCGAACACCTCTAAGCATGCATCTAAGATATAAACATGGATTAAGGGTAGGTCATGAATAACATCTGTCAATAAACTGCTGAATTACGTGAATAACATACGTGAAGAAAACATGTCCAAAGACATGTATACAAACACATGCAGAATACGGTAGGATGAGCCGACAAGGGTGCTATAGAGAACTATATATCCAAAACTAGAAGCCGACAAGGCCACATACTATCCAACTATACATGATTGAATGCAGAACACTAATAGAGTGTGCAACTGTACAAAGGATTGGATTGGGCCCCGTCATATCCATATATGTATACAAACACACCATACCAATACTCAAAGTAGCTCCGGATCAAATAGAGCACACCAACTCTCGTCGATCAAGGATCCTAAGAAGGGGGACCGTCAAGATGTGTACATGCACCTGCAGGCATGAAACGCAGGCCCCGTTAAATAGGGGCGTCAGTAGGAATAATGTACTAAGTATGTAAGGCATGAAAATCAGTACATAAAAGAGCTAGAAGAAGAATAGAGTAAAGGAATCCGGCTGTAAGTCTAAATAACTTTGTAAATCCTGAAACATTTATAATGTCATGCACGTGCGTATAAATATCGTATCAGGCATAGGTATATGTGTACATAACATCATCAAGCCTCTAAGGGAATCCCATCATATCATCTCGACCACTATGGGCAAAATCATCAACACATACCACCTGATCAGGTGGTGGTGCGTATATAATGCTAACCTTTTCCCATACCCCATATACATATAATATACGCGTATATAACGCAATCTGTTCATGGCGTAATGTACATGTACAACTGAATAAAATGCATAAGAAGTACGTTAATAAGATTTCTCAGAATGTCATACGATCAATATGAATTTCGGATAAACTTAATCAACTATGTATTTTTATAAGACCTATGAACAGAAGATATAATAATAATTCACATGGGAATCAAGAACAGAGGCACCCCTAGTACTTCTATGAATATAGTCATTTATGGATCATGTCAAAAATAAAGAAGGGATAGCCTTAACATACCTGAGCCGATTCTGTTGACAATCGCTCTAACACACATCAATCGCGATAAAACACGTAATGACGAGATCAAAATAGGGAAAAATCCATATGATATTCTTGAGAAAGATTGCACCGTATTCCCTTAGAATCGCAATTCTAACATTACTAAGTACTGGGTCACTCATCTTAGCCACAACCATAGGGGAATACCTATCAATGGATTTGAATTGAAAATTATTCTCCCGATAATTCATATTTCCCCATTCCATAGTAAGAACTTGTCTTGCCTGGCTCGGAGGAGCTCAAGTAGAAAACATTGCTGTAAAAATGTCTCAAAAAACTCTCTCCATAATGCAACTGGGGATCAATGTCCCCTAGACTTGTTCTAGGTCTCATACCAAGTCACATCAAGATACCGCAATCTCGTTACACCCCATGTTTTCCTACGTAAAGTGTATCGCAAGTCAATTGAAGTAAGTTCAGAAATGAAATCATCTTTGAAAGTGCATAAAGTAAGTTAATTATGTTGACTTAGAGGTTACAAATATATAAATTTTGGCAGAGTCGTCTTTGTAAGAGTACTACTACCAACCCTTCCCGTAGAAAACTCAACAATTCAATGCCACATAGGACCATAATCATCAATAACGAAAATGGACTCATACGACCAATGACAATAAATAACACGAGAATCCAAACACGCACCTCAAGGCTGTGATGTCTCAGGCGGATCCTTTTCTGGAAGAGAAAACAAGTGGGGATACCTAGACCTCATGTCTTTATCGACTTCCCAAGTCATTTCTTCCACATCATTGTTTCTCAAAAGTTCTTACACCGAAGCTACGCCTTTAGTTATCAATCTCAAAACCTAATTATCTAGTATAGCAATGGGAGTTTTCTCATATGATAGATGCTCTGTGACCTAAATACCGTCAACTAAAACAACTCTGGAAGGATCTCCGATCCATTTATGGAGCTTAGACACATGAAAGACTGGATGTACAGACTCTAAGTCAGAAGGCAATTCTAACTCATATGCTACTTGGCCTACCTTGCGTATGATCTTATATCGTCCAATGTACCGCAGGCTAAGTTTCCGTTTCTTACCGAACCTCATAATGACTTTCATTGGTGATACTTTTAGGAATACTCAGTCGTTAACTGATACTCTAAGTCTCGTCATCGATTATCTTCATAAGACTTTTGATAGCTTTCAATTGCTTATAGCCTTTCCTGTATAAGCTTAATTTTCTCAGTCGGCTGTTGTACCAGCTCTGGTTCTATTAACTTATTTTCCCCAACACCGAACCATCATATAGGCGACCTACACTTCCATCCATAAAGAGCTTTGTATGGATCCATCTGAATACTTGAATGCTAGCTATAATTATACGCAAACTCAATAAGCGGCAACCGATCATCCCAGCTACCCTTGAAGTCTATCATCCAAGCTCGTAACATATCCTCCAACGTCTGAATAGTACGGTCATCCTGTCCGTCTATCTGGGGATGAAATGTTGTACTAAGACTTACCCGAGTCCCCAATCCTTTTTGGAAGGACCTCCGGAAATTAGCTGTAAACTAAGCACCTCTATCCGAGATAATAGATATAGGGACACCATGAAGTCGTACTATCTCCTTAATGTAAAGCCTTGCATAATCCTCTGCTGAATATGTAGTCCTAAACGGAAGAAAATGGGCTGATTTTGTAAGTCTATCAACAATTATCCATGTATAATAGAAACTCTGTTGGGTACGAGGTAATCCTATGAAGAAATCCATATTAATTACTTCCCACTTCAAAGTCGGAATCTCTATAGCCTGCACTAATCAACCGGGTTTTCGATGCTCAATCTTAACCTGCTGACAGTTAGGGCACTAAGCAACAAATTCCGCTATATCCTTTTTCATTCCGTCCCACCGATATACTTCCGTAATATCATGCCACATATTTGTTTCTCCTGGATGGACAGAATAACGAGAATAATGAGTCTATCCCATATTCTGTCGGCACAACAAAGCAACATTAGAGACACATAATCGTCCTCGATATCTGAGGGCTTCATCTCCTGTAATATCAAATGGTCCCTTCACCATCTAAGGGGTTGTATCCCTGTAATGAGCTAACACAGGATCCTCGTACCGGCGTTCCTTCACATCAGTTACGAATGAGGATGTTGCCGTGTCCTAAATAGTAACTCCGCTATCACCCGAGGCCACTAATTTAATCCAAGACTAGCTAATTTATGAATCTCATGGACTATCCTACTCTTCTCTGGCTGTAAATATGACAGGTTACCCATAGATCTACGGTTGAGGGCCTCGACTACTACTCTGATGACCTAAAGGGTCATGTTATGGATTAATACTCCATTACACGTTCATTAGCCTTAAAATGACAAATTTTATGTACCTCAATTGGCGTGCGCAGTCCGGGCGTGAATCCAAAAAACTTTGATGTGAAAATACGAGAAATAGAAATTTCTAACGATAAATTTGGGTTTTGTTGACTTGGGTCAACCTTTTGAGTAAACGAAACCGGATCAGTGTTCCGACGATCCCGGGAAGTCAGCTGTAAAATATGGGACTCGGGCGTATGCCCCAAATTGAATTTCGATGTCCCTAGCCTTAGACAACAATTTTTGAAGAAAATAAATTTGCTGGTTAATTCAATAAATAACTAAATGAAATAATATTTGTAATTTATGATATCGGGCCCGTATTTTGGTTCCGGAACCTGGAACAAGTTCGCTATGTGTGATGACCCAAGGGGTCATTTTATAAAATTAGACTCCGTCCCATTCTTAATAGCCAAAGAAAAGACTAAAATAAAATACCTCGATTTGTGTGCGCAGTCTGGGCGTGAAAACCGGAAAGCTTTTATGTGAAAATATGAGAAATAGTGATTTTTAGAATTTAAATTTGATAAAAGTTGACTTTGGTCAACATTTTGACTAAACGCACCCCGACTTGAGTTCCGACGATCCCGGGAGGTTCGCAGTAAAATATGGGATCCGGGCGTATGCCCGAAAATGAATTCTGAGGTCCCAATACTTAGAAATCAATTTTTGAAAGAAATTGCTTTGCTGAAATGGTTGAGAATTAAAGAAAAGAAATAATGCTAAAAATCATTGGTATTGAGTCCGTATTTTGGTTCCGGAGCCCGATCACTTTTTTTTTTAGAAAACCTAGGAAAATTTACATTTTTCAATAAAGTTAGTTCCTTTAGCATTAGTTAATGATATTAAGTTAATTTTTATTAGATTCGAGCAAGTTAGAGGTGAATTCAAAACGAAAAACAATAATTGAGCAGTGAGTGGCCTGCGGGATTGAGGTAAGTGTTTTGTCTAACTTTGGCTTGAGGGAATAACACTCCCCACTTGTTTGCTATGTGAAATCCATGGGCGTGGTGTATATGTCACAACTCAAAACCTATGGGTTGTGATGGTGCCGGACACCACTGTCAGGCAAACCAACCCCTTAATCAGTTGAAATACCTTCCTGCTTAACATATTCGAAATCATTCCATTTTCTACATTTCATAACCAAATAGTTACAAATTCTCGTAAATTAACTACGGCAGGAAATCAACTATAATAAAAGAGATACCGACACATCCCCAGAACCCGGTGACACAAGTACATGAGCAATTTCTAAGAATTTATACAATTATACAACTCTTGTCCGAGAAATAAATTGGACAAAGGCAATAGAGATACAATGTAAAGACATAGAAGGGAGACTCTGACAGCTGCGGAACGCCTCTGGATGAATGCAGCCCGAGTAAGTCTCCAAATCAACCATTGTACTATGAAGGTACCTGTGCAACAAAATGCACAGAAAGTGTAGTATGAGTACATATACATATATGTACCCGGTGAGTATCCCGTCTAATCTCAAAGAAGTAGTGACGAGAGGTTGACTTGACACTCACTAAGGTCCAACAATATAATCTAACAGAGTATAATGAAAACAGTAGGCATGTAAGACAGTGAACAACAATTATGTATAAAGCACAGAAATCCAAGTAAATACTGGAACAGTAACAATGGCCACTTTCTTTCCCCCAAATAGCCAATACAAGTCAATATCCATGAAACAATGCCAAATAGTCATGCGCACACAGGAATAAGACAACCGGCCGGAGTCATAAGGAAAAATTGCTATGCACTGCGGAGGATCGACCGTCCCGTCCCAAAAATGCATGCTTACCATCGTCATGTCTGCACACTGCCGAGGATCGAACGGCCCGAACCATAAGTGCGTCTTACAATGTAACCATATCATAACATAGTACAACTTCGTCTATGCACTGTCGAGGATCGAACGACCCGTACCAAAAGTGCATTCTCAATTATATCATCTCTGTGCACTGCCGAGGATCGATCGGCCCGTCCTAAAAGTGCACCTTTCAATCCGCCGTGGCGTACAACCCGCTCCCATAAGAGTGGGGGAAATCACACATCGCTCGCGGAATGTAAATTGCGAAGCGGTCACATGCACACACAATAACATATAAAACTTACTTTCCATAACCAATTCCTTTCAATTCAACAATTTCCATAAAATCTCAGAGAAAAGCAATATCACGCAAAATCATGAGTTCATAGCATATATGTCATTTGCAAGAAAGAGTATAAGACATGTTGTGGCCCTAAAATCTCACGACATGGCACAATTCCTTTTTATATAACTTTCCGTAAAATAATTTCTTTTCTATTATTTAAATTCCATAAATGTCAAAGGAACAAAACCTACCAATATAATCAGGGCTCATAACATATAGTTCATTACGAGTAGAAAACAGAGGATGATGTGGGGCCTAACTACGTGGACATAACAATAATAGCTGCTACGCACGGACTCTCGTCACTTGGTGCGTACGTAGCCCCCACAAACAATTACCCACAGCACATAGAACACCTATGGGGACAATTCCCTCTTACAAGGTTAGAAAGGAGACTCACCTCGCTCTGAAGATCCATACCCGGCTTCCAAGCCTCTATGACGACTCCAATGGATGCACGACGTCCCAAAACTATCAAATAACGGAAATTCAATGAATATATACTCTATTGTTCATAACAATTCAAATTATATCATTTCCCAACACGGCTCAATGAAATAACCAAAATTCCCTCGGGCTCACGAGCCCGGACTTCGAATTTTCTTGAAGAAAATCTCCACCCATAGCTTTACTAATTTAATTATACAATTTACTTCATTAATTAAGCTCAATTTGTGGTTAAACCCAGTTTATCGAATTCTATGTTTCCTTCAATAGATCCTTAGTTTATCGAATTCTAGGTTTCCTTCAAGAGATCCTCAATGAACAGCTTCCCCAAAATCCTTCTCCGCGATCGCATCTTAAGCCTCGCGATCGCATAGCCCAGCCCCAGCCTTCTCCGCGATCGCATTACACTTCCTGCGATCGCGTAAGCCAATCCAGTAGCCTTTCAAATTTCCTTCTTCGCGATCGCACCCACGGGGCTGCGATCGCATAAGTCAAGACTCAGACCCCTCATTTTTCTTCTCCGCGATCGCACAGCAAAGGCTGCGATCACATAGAACATCGGCAACACCAGAAACCAGCAACAACAAAATAGAGAAAAGTTGTCCGAAACCACCGCGAAACACACCCTGGGCCCCCGGGGCCCCCATCCAAACACACGACTCAGTCCCATAACATCCCACGAACTTGCTCGAGGTTTCAAATCACCCTAAACGCCGGAATCACGAATTGCATAAAAACTCGAGTTTATGAACTTTGAAATTTCCAACTTTCACCTCCGATGTCGAAACCTATCAAACCACGTCTGATTTGACCCCAAATTTTGCACACAAGTCATATTCTACATTACGGACCTTCTCCCACTTCCCGAATCGCATTCCAACTCCGATATCAAAATCTCCACTTCCGGTCGAATTCTTCAAAACCTTCAAATTCCTATCTATAGCCAAACGACTTCAAAATAACCTACGGACATCCGAATTCACTTCCGATCGTGGTCCCAAATCCAGAATCACCATACAAAGCTTTTCTCAGACTCGGAAGCCCAAACAGACCTCAATATCTTTGAACTGTGCTTCAAGCCAAACATAAGAAATTCCTTCAAAATGCTGACTTCCACAATATACGCCAAAACGCTCCCGGCTTATCCAAAACTACAAAATAACGACAATTCAATGAAAATATACTCTATTGTTCATAACGATTCAAATTATATCATTTCCCAACCCGACTCAATGAAATGACCAAAATTCCCTCGGGCTCATGTGTCTGGACTTCAAAATTTCTTAGAAGAAAATCTCCACCCATAGCTTTACTAATTTAATTATACAATTTACTTCATTAATTAAGCTCAATTCGTGGTTAAACCTAATTTATCAAATTCTAGGTTTCCTTCAAGAGATCATCAATTTCTTATACCAAATTTATGAAGAAATCTTGTATTTTATCCTAGAGATGAGTAGAAGCAACTTACATCTGAAGCTTGATGAAATCCCCCTTGAAATGCTCTCCACATTCGTCCATAGCATAAGAAATGAATGAAGGAAATGCCAAAATCCCGTTTTAAACAACACTGCCTAGATCTTTCCTCTCCGCGATCGCGGAATTACCTTCGCGATCACGGAAGCCAATGAACAGCGGCCTCAAAATCCTTCTCCGTGATCGCGGAATTACCTTCGCGATCACGGAAGCCAATGAACAGCGGCCTCAAAATCCTTCTCCGCGATCGCATCTTATGCCTCACGATCACAAAGTCCAGCCCCAGTCTTCTCCGCGATCGCATTACACTTCCTGCGATCGCGTAAGCCAATCCATCAGTATTCAAAATTTCTTTCTTCGCGATCCCACCCACGGGGCCGCGATCGCATAAGTCAAGACTCAGACCCCTCATTTTTCTTCTCCGCGATCGCACAGCAAAGGCTGCGATCGCATAGAACACCTGCAGCACCAGAAACCAGCAACAGCAAAATAGAGAAAAGTGGTCCAAAACCACCCCGAAACACACCCGGGTCCCCCGGGACCCCCATCCAAACACACGACTCTGTCCCATAACATCCCACAAACTTGCTCGAGGCTTCAAATCACCCTAAACAACGCCAAAATCACGAATCGCATAAAAAATCGACTTTATGAACTTTTAAATTTCCAACTTTCACCTCTTATGCCGAAACCTATCAAACCACGTCCATTGACCCCATATTTTGCACACAAGTCATATTCGACATTACGGACCTTCTCCCACTTCCGGAATCACATTCCGACTACGATATCAAAATCTCCACTTCCGATCGAATTCTTCAAAACCTTCAAATTCCTATCTATAGCCAAACGACTTAAAAATAACCTACAGACATCCGAATTCACTTCCGATCGTGCTCCCAACTCCAGAATCACCATACGAAGCTATTATCAGATCAGAATCCCAAATGTACCTCAGTATCTCTGAACTGCGCTGCAAGCCAAACTTAGGAAATTCCTTCAAAATGTTGACTTCCACAATATACGCCAAAACGCTCCCGGGTTATCCAAAACCCGACCCGGACATACGCCCAAGTCTTAAATCATCATATGAACCTGCTGGAACCTTCGAATCCTGATTTCGAGGTCGTTTGCTCAAAATTCCAATCCTAATCAATTTCTTTAACTTAAGGCTTCCGGAATGAGAATGTTCCTTTAAATTTAACTCTGAACTTTCTGATTTTCGATTCTGACCATACACACAAATAATACCTGAAATGGAGTTGTTCATGACTTCCAACCGCTGAACGATGTGCTAAAGCTCAAAAAGACCAGTCAGGTCGTTACATCATAGGTGAGGTGACGAGTATCTATGCACCACCCAAATTGGTTGTTAAACATGATCCCCTTTCCCGTTCCCCACTTATTAGATCATTATCTTAATTGCTATATGTTCATTATTGTTTCTATGACTATTTGTCCTTGTTGATTTGTTGTTAGATATTGTTTTGACTATTTGGAAAGAATATTTGTTGTTTGAGTTGGTTTCCTTGTGATATAAAAATGGTTGAGAGGTTTGGCATTATTTTTACGAAATAAATAAATATATATATTTATATGTTCTTGTTGGTTTCATGGTTGAGAGGATATTGATGAAGTTATGGGAAAAATGCAGTTTATTATTTATAATTTTTGAGATAAAAATATTGTGAAAGGCTTGGCCTGAATTGTGAAATTTACGAATTAATTGATATGATATGTCTAGTGGGAGCGGGTTGCACGCCACAACAAGGAGGGATAAGGGTGGACGGGTTGGATGGGGTTTCACGCCGCAACAGGAGTAATAAGGGTGATATTTTAGGGAGGAGCAATAAGGGAGGACAGGTGGGAGCGGGTTCCACGCCGCAACAAGGAGCGATAAGGGAGGACATATATATTTTTCCGATTTTTAAAGAAAAAGAAATAAAAGTTTTGAAAGGTTAAGATGTCTATTTTACTACTCTTTAAATATTTTAGCACTATTTTTATTCTAAGTTAAAGTTTGGAAATTTGCAAATTTATTTGAGAATTGGTTATGGCTGAGTTATTTTATTTTGTTGCAGCACTTATTTATCTATTTGTTTAGATTTCTTTCTTGCTTTATTATTTACTGTTGTTAGCGATTATATTGTTGAAACTCCGCCTTAGCCTCGTCACTACTTCGCCGAGGTTAGGATCGACACTTACTCATTACATGGGGTTGGTTGTACTGATACTACACTCTGTGCTCTTTTGCACAAATTCAGGTACTAGTCAGCAATAAAGGATTTCAAGACGACCACCGATTGGTTTTGAGACACGAGGAACATCTGCCGGCGTTCACAAATTCTGAGAGTCTTCTCCTACTTTTACTTATACTGTTTTACTATATTCAGAACAGTTACACTATTTCTTTCGGCCCTTATTTGTAGTATTCTTTAGTAGTTCGTGGATTGTGACACCAGACCCTGGGGTAGTTTTAGAGTTATTATTATAGTTAGTTCGTGGTTCGTTTTATTTAATTGGTCACTATTATTATTCCATTTTATTGTTGTTGGGAATTATTCTAATCAAGATCATTTGGAATTTATTTAATTATGCTTAAGTAATTAATTAAGAAAATTAGTTAATCGAATTCTAACATTGGCTTGCCTAGCAAGTGTGGTGTTAGGCGCCATCACGATCCCTAAGATTGAGAATTTGGGTCGTGACAGTTGTTCAACAACCACCTAAATATGTATCCTTTATTAAGCAACACATTATAAATAGGCACAGTCAATCGATGGACATTCAATCAACAACAATAAACCCGTAGTTGAACAAGTAGAGAAATCCAACGGCTCATTAATATAAAATCATAACAAGAATTTATCCTACAAAAGGTTCCATTAAAACCCTATATAAAAAATTAGCTATTCATAATAGTATGTAAAAATACAATACTAAAAGTCATAACCAACAATGCAAAATAAGAAGAGGAAGGAAAAACTCGTAGAAGAATTCCCCGCCTTGCTTCTATTGTGTCTCTGCCTCCTTAGGTCGAATCTATGTCAAAAGTATGTCCAATCTCTCAAAATACCGTTTTTCTATGTATACATACCAAGTAGGGTCAGACCCAAATAATTATACCTTCTCCTATGCGAAAAAGGACAGTTTTTCAGGTCTGGACGCTCGCAGTCACGGTCCAGGCGCAGTCATTACCCAGTGCACTTCCTCAGTTCGCGTCCATGTCCGAGGTCGCGGTATCAACCGCGTTTTTCACCCCCACAATTTTATCTTGCCCAACTCTAGTCCTAAAAAGGATAAGTGGTCACTGCAAATATAATCCGGTCTATAAGTCCGGAGTCGAATCCCACAGAGAACTAAGGCTTAGCTACAATTGTTCAATATTGTTAAGAAACACAAGTCCAAACAATTTCCTAATTATAGAGATTATATTATTTATTTCTAACTAAGTAACTACAACTATTATAAAACACTAAAATTATCAACTAACAAGAATGAAATTTGAAACAGAACTAAGGAGGTCTAGAGTTATGATTTCCCCAAATGTTGGAATCCTTCCCGCTATGTTCCCTACAATTTTGCCTATGTATTCTCTACTTATCTTGAGCACTTTAGGTGCCGTAATTCTCTCTCGAGCAACTACAATAATTAACTAGACATATTCTCTTGAACTACGCTTGTTGGCTTTATCTAACCGCTCATTATGACCACGTCAAGGCTTTGTTATTTCTAATCCTACCTTTAGGAATGGCGTTGTTCAACAACCACCTTAATATGTATCCTTTCTCAAGTAACACATAATAAATAGGAATAGTCAATCGATGGTCATTCAATGAACAACAATAAACATGTAGTTGAACAAGTAGAGAAATCCAATGGCTCAATTATATAAAAACATAACAAGATTATCCTACAAAAGGTTTCATCAAAACCCTAGATACCAAATTAGCTATTCATAATAGTATGTAAAAATACAATACTAAAAGTCATAACCAACAATGGAAAATAGGAATAGGAAGGAAAAACTCGTAGAAGATTTCCCCGCCTTGCTCCTATTGTGTCTCTGCCTCCTTAGGTCGAATATGTGTCAAAAGTATGTCCAATCCCTCAAAATACCGTTTTTCTATGTATATATACAAAGTAGGGTCGGACCCAAATAATTATACCTTCTCCTATGCAAAAAATGAAAGTTTTTCAGGTCCGGACGCTCGCGGTCGCGGTCCGGGCGCGGTCATTACCCAGTGTACTGCCTCAGTCCGCGTCTATGTCCGCGGTCGCCATTTCGACCGCATTTTAACCCTGTTTCTTTTTGAATTTGGAAAAGCATAAAACACGAAAGTTGTAGCCCTTTGCGTTAGATTACCAACCATATATTATATAGCCCAAATGGAGTTTGGATCCTAGAGTTATGTCTATTTTGTTAGACAGTGTGCAATATGCCTACTCGAGTCTTCGTTTGTTCTTAACTAACAAATTTGACCCTTGAACACGATCCCAACTTAATTCCTTGGGCTTTTACTCGGACTTCAAAGCTCCAAATCACTTGAATACATTCCATAACATCTATATAGCTCGGAATCACCCCTACAAGGCATAAAAACACATAGTTAGTGCAAAACACTAGTGATTAAAGTTCAAATTAAATTAAAGTGCAGTAAACTAGAGTGTAATAAGCGACTAAAATACACAATTATAGCCTATCATCAACTTTCAAGGTCGCATATGCGTGAAAGGGGTCGCAAATGCGGATACACTTGAGGTTGCAAATTCAATCAAAGTGCCGCAAACGCGAGCAGTGCCCAGCTCAGGCTTCTTCCCAATTGCAAAGCCTTGCTCGCAAATAAGAAGTCTACAATTGTGAACAAATTCAGTCTTAATCAACTTATCTCGCTTTTGTTTTATTAACATTCACAAGCATTTAAACCTTCTATGACATCGTAACATTGAGTAAGATGCTCATATGCCACCAACAAATTGATATCTACCATTACAATCCCAATTTCAATCAAAATATGACTCAAAAATATTTATCAGTATCCATTTATGGCTCACAAGTTTTCTACAAGCCTCCAGCTCAAATTTCCTAATAGGTTCACTTATAGGAACATTCAACTCCACTCTTATCGTTTAATAATACGTGAAGTCATAAATGATACTGCATTAATTCTCCAACACCACCAAATTACGATTCATCGTCTTCCTTAACAGATATTTTCAAAATATTCAATTTGTTGATTGATTAGTTGAACACTTCCAACATAGCAAGAAAATTATTCCATAGGTTCATTGCATCCTTTAATTTCATTTCCAAGGACACTATTTATCTTCCCCTCATTTTCACAAGAACACCATTCATGCCATGAACTAGGGTTTATGAAATCAATTATCCAACCATAACAACTTGAAACAAATATTATAATTACTCTCACCTACTCGTAAGAAATAATCTTGAAGCATTAGTGTTACCTTCTTGAATATTTTCCTTTAAAATCCAAGGTTTGGGAAATTTGGTGTTCTTGAACAATTTGAAAGATTTCTAGGGATTTCAAAGGTTGAATGATGTCAATACTAGTGTTAATAGGATGTTTGCTAACTTATGTATCCATAAACAACTCACCTTATATTCTTAAGTTATCCCCAAGGTCGAATCCACAATGAAAGAACCAATCCATAGCTCAAGCAAGTCCCAAAATTTGGCTGTTGCCCGTGACTGCCTTATATAGGCAGAGGTGCTTCAGCGAGTTGTACCTTGGAATGTGCAGGTTGTACCTCGTATTACAAGTTTTCCCCTGTTGGATACCTTTTACTAAAATGACCATATCTCATTGTAGAAATATCCAAATGACGAATGATTTGAGCGCTAGAAACTAGACTCGAAGATTGAATATTAATAAATCAAAAACGAGGTAAGTTGATTAAAGCTTACTCTTCTTGAGGCATTTTCTTTAGAAGCATATTTCGAGTTAATTTGCTCTTCCCTCTCCGAGGGTGGAATATATCTGTCCAAGAACATCTGTGTGAACTGT
The DNA here is from genome assembly GCA_005239495.1 of Nicotiana undulata. Taxonomy (NCBI): domain Eukaryota; kingdom Viridiplantae; phylum Streptophyta; class Magnoliopsida; order Solanales; family Solanaceae; genus Nicotiana; species Nicotiana undulata. The sequence goes on from ML281555.1 coordinate 69,018, forward strand.
TCCCAAGTAACCGGAAGAGAACCTGCTGGCCTGTTGAGTATATAAGACTGTCACCACCTGCGAGCTCTGCCCTCTAACTGAAAGGCAGTGAAGTCGACCCCATGGGACTCCAAGATCCTCATGTTGTGCAGCCTGTCCCATCTCTTGTCAATAAAGTCCTGGGCATCCTCGCCCTGCTCACCCCCGAAGACTAGAGGGCGCAATCGAGCCCATCTGTCTAATAACTTCTGCTGGTCTCCCTCTGTAACTGGTATAGTCTCTAGTGCTGCTGATACAGGCTGGACCCCACCCACGGGCAGTGTACCCGGGGTATGATGTGTTGCTGCTGCCTGTCCTGTGGCCTGGGCGGTAGGGTTCTGAACTCCCCTTCCCACCTGAGAAGTGGTAGGATCTACTAGAAATAGGCCAGCCTGGGACATGTGTCCATGAACCTTATCATACGACCCATGATCTCCTGGAAGCCCGGCGCCGTCATAAAGTCCACTGGGATAGGTGCTTCTGGAGGCACCTCTGGTGGCGCGACTGGTATAGCCCTGGGATATCCTCGCCCCCTACCTCGGGAAGGTGCCCTACCCCTGCCTCTACCACTACCTCGAGCGGCGGGGGTAGTGGCATCTTCCGGATCAGGAACATCAGATGCGCGCGTCCTCACCATCTGTGAGAAAATAGAAGAATAAGTTGAGTACATCATCGATTGCACGATAGAATATGAATAAGGAGAAGTTTCCTAACACCCTATAGCCTCCTGAAGATAAGTACAGACGTCTCCGTACCGATCCGCAACACTCTACTGAGCCTGCCCGTGACTCGTGAGACTTACATGAACCTAGAGCTCTGATACCAACTTGTCACGACCCAGAATCCTAATCAGGTTCGTGATGGCGCCCAACAACGGGGTTAGGCAAGCCAACATAAATTTCACTAAGTGTTACTTTTTACTTGATTCAATTATTCACCCATTTACCGAATTTAACAAGTTAAATCATGATATCGAAAGATAATAACTCAGTGGTAGATAAAATAGCTATAAAGAAGCGTGAGCCAACAAACGAGCATATATATATCTATATACAACCCAAAATCCCGAAATAACCAGGAACTAGTGTCACGGGCATACTAACAGGATAACCAAAAGATAGAATGTACAATCCCATTGTCTGTATAAAAAGACGAGAAACCAAAAGTAAATGAAACTCCATGGTGCCGCCGGGGAATCGCCAGAAGAAGCATCTCACTGTGAAGTCAGGTCCACTACGATCAATATCTAGCTCCGGTCTAATAACCAGAAACACCGGCCTCAGAACCTGTACAATTAAGTACAGAAGTGCAGTATGAGTACATATTAAATAAATATGTACCAAGTGAGTATCCCGTCTAATCTCGAAGAATTAGTGACGAGAGGTCGACTCGACACTCACTAAGGTCCAATAGTATAATATGCGACAGTATATAGCGAAAAGCAGTAGGCATGTAAGACAGTAAGTAGCAGTTACGTATAAAGAACAACGATCCAAGTAAATACAGAAACAAATAACAATGTCCGCTTTCTTTCCCCCAAATATCTAACACAAGACAATATCCATGAAACAGTTCCAAATAGTCATGCGCACATAGGAATAAGACAACCGGCCGGAGTCATAAGGAAAATATCTCTTGACTGCCGAGGATCGAACGGCCTGTCCTATAAGTGCATTCTTACCATAGTCATGTCTGCGCACTGCCGAGGGTCGAACGACCCGAACCATAAGTGCGTCTTTCAAATTTATCATATATGTGCATCTTTCAATCCGCCGCAGCGTACGACCCGTTCCTATGAGAGTGGGAGAAATCACACATCGCTCGCGGAATGTAAATTGCGAAGCGGTCACATGCACACATAATAACTTTTAAATCTTACTTTCCATAACCAATTCCTTTCAAATCAACAATTTCCAAAAAACTCTCGGAGAAACAATACTATACATAACATGGTCTCATAGTATATGTGGCATTACCGGGAAGCATATAAGGCATTACAAGGAAGCATATAAGGCATGCAGTGAGCCTATCTACCCGTACATAACAATGATAGCCGCTACGTACGGACTCTCATCACTTGGTGCGTACGTAGCCCCCAACCGAATAACACATAGCATTTAAATCATCTAGGGGGACAATTCCCTCTTACAAGGTTAGAAAGGAGACTCACCTCGTGTAGAATCTACCTCTCGGACCGCGAATGCGCTTGAAACTCCGAACTCTACACCCGAGGACTCGCAACTAGCCAAAAGGTGTACAATTATATCAATGAATGCTCAATGTGGGGAAATTATCCTATTTATTCAATAAAATCATCATTCTTGAAGAATTCCCAAAATTCAACCCCGGGCCCGCACGCTCGGATTCCAAAAATTCTCGAAGGAATCACTCACCCAAAGCCTAATGATCATTAATATGTCGTTTCTACTTGAATTCATTGCATTAAATGGAAAATTCGCTAATTTCCTCAAGAACCCTAAATTTACTACCCAAATATTGATTTTCAATGACCTAGTAGTCAATCCCATTAATAATTCATGTATTAAACTAGTAATAAGGAGGAATTAACTTACCTCTGCAGTAGCTAGGTCGTGGTGTGTTCTTCCCAAGCTCACAAGTCTCTAATGGAGGTAGGAAATGAAAAGAGATGAAGAAATACCGTATTTTAAAGAATATGCATTGCCTGGCCTACAGGGGTTCCGCACCTGCGGCTCGAGGATCGAACCTGCGATCTCGCGCCTGCGAGGTGGGGCTCGCACCTGCGGAGTTGGATGGGAAGGACTGAGCCCGCACCTGCGGATCTGGAGACCAAACTTACGGCTATGATCCTGCGGAATTGGATCCGCACCTACGAGATTCCCGCACCTGCGACTGGGTAACCGCACCTGCGGTCACACCAGAAACAGGTGCACCAACAACTATTTTAGATGGTTTTTGACCTCATGTGGTGTCCGGGAGGCAACTGGGCCCACCCGAGCCCCCGTTCAAATATACCAACAATTCCTAAATCATAACACGGACTCGCTCGAGCCTTCAGAATGCCTAAAACAACGCTAAATCTCAAAATCACACCCCAAAACCCCTAAAACCATAACTTTAAGAACTTCAAGTTCTTGATTTCTATAACGATGCACCGGGCTGCCGTATACAACTCGGAATGACATCAAATTTTGCAGACAAGTCATAAATGACATAACGGAACTATTCCTGGTCCCGGAATCATATTCGGACCTTAAAAACATAAATTACCGTTTCAAACCAAAATTCAAACTTAAGGAAATCCTTATTTGTATATTGGGTGCCGAAACGCTCCCGGGTTATCAAAAACCCATTCCGAACATACGCCCAAGTCCGAAATCATCATACAAAGCTACTGACCTTGTCGGAACTCCATTCCGAGGTTAGTTGATCAAAATGTTGACTGAAGTCAAACTTGGCCAAATAGGCCAACCTTAAGGAACCAAATGTTCCGATACTGCTCAGAACACTTCCAAATCCTGACAACCAGCCCCTCGCAAGTCAAAAATCTCAAGAAGCCTCTATGGGAAGTCTTATTTAGGGGAACGGGGTCCGATAACGTAAAACGACCGGTCGGGTCGTTACACTTTGAGGCCTTATTCTACACTAACTCGTAATAGTTTTAAGTACTTTCTCACCATTGTTGACTATTTTCTAGGGCTACATGTACTCGTCTCGTGGGTTCCAAAAGTAATGATTTTCCTATACTTCGAGCTGATATTGCCATGGCTCAAATTCAATTTTAGATCAAGTGTGTCCCCGTTTTAAATTCTTAAATGGGTCGGATTGGATGGGTTACATGGCCTTTTCTCACTTGGCTTCTAGAAGTATTGTCAATGTCATTGTCATGTGCAGGGAGTTTTGCTACCCTTGGAATTCCACTTCCTAATGGAGGGTAGGAGCTTTAATTGTTTTTCCTCGGAGTGTAACGTCAACTATTCGAACCCCTCTAGACAATACATTATTTTACCCCTATTGTAGGACGTCCTTGCTATGTGGTTTCGCCCGTAAGAGGGCTGAGATTAGACGCTTCCAGATTGTTGCACACACCATAAGTACGTTTATTCGAAAGACTAGTTGTTGTACCTCTAATCATCCCTTACAGGATCAGTTGTCGAGAAGGGTTAAATTGTTCGAATTATGATAATTTCATAAGTGGATGACTTATTTTCCATCCTCATGTGCTTGTGGCATCGAGTCCTTATGCCGCTTAATGTTAGGAGTGAAATCAAATTCCAGGTACCTCTTTTTTTTTTGTCTCGATCGCACCCACGTTGAAAACGTCTTACCATTTGAGCTCAACTAATTACCTTACACTTAGGGACATGACTAGTGTATCATACTTGACCACTTCTTTTAAATATCTAGATCACGCACATAGTATCCGCCTCATCTAAGAATACTAGTTACCACTATGCTTCATTTATCTGAGTAGACCATGTCAACATCGTTAGTAGAAATCTTCGTCGCTCTTAGAATATAACTCGAAGAAATGCGCGACATAGCATTTTAATGGATTCCTGAATAATTCCAGCCTATCTGGAACTCTATTGTTCCTCGTGGTATTAGATCTATTTGATATTGAAGGTTCAAACATGTCCAAGAGAAAGCATCACTGTGTGATCACATGCGTTCGATAGGTAGTTTTATGGTGAATTTATGATACCACATCTTAGAGAAATCATTGAATTTCATCACAAGTTTGGTTCGGGCGTTCTCGTAGATATTTAGAATTTAGGAGGGTGGGCATGTTATTCTCAAAATTTCCCTGAAAATGTCATGTGAATTGGTACTGATGGGTTCATAAGCACATTTCATATTAGGCTGCACTAGGATTATGATGTTTCCCTATAGCTGTCCCTCATGTATTTTGTATCTTCATATGTCTATGTCTAAGAAGGTAGTTGGAGATCCTTTGTGTATCATCCCGGTGTAAATTATTAAAGGTAAGGTTAATGGATAGTTAGCGTATGCGAGGTATCTAGTTGTAATCCTTGTTAGGTAAGTGTTGGGAATTGGGATTGTTTCCGTGCATGTGTTATGGAAAAGCCTGTAAGTCGAGGAGGCCACCTTGAAGGCCGAAGGTGTCGTGGAAAGAAAATATTTTTGCTTGATTATATATCAATTAATTTTGTCTTGCAAGGTACCTTATTGATGTTATGATAAAAAAATGTGCAGTCCATGTTCAGGTGTCATTATGATAGTGTAGTTCTTGTAATGCTGAGATTAGTGTTATGGATATATATTTTGTGGTGTTTCGTCAAGTTATCGATAAGTTTTTGGATTGGTTTGGTGGTTCTCTGACAGGTGGATAGGCCTAGTTACAAAGGAGATGCTGCCAAAATTTCTGAAGTATTTGAGAGTTAGTCTAAATTTAGGCATTCGAGGTAGGTTAGGAAAGAGATGTGTTATGTTAGGTGTTTTGGGGCGAACTCAACCTCTCATTCGAGGACGAATGATCCTAAGCGGGGGAGAATGTAAGGACCCGAAAAATTTTGATAAGTAATTTAGGATTTCGGGGTGCCAGGTAGGCTAATTGTAATATATTACGTTCTATAAATAAGATGTAAATGAATCAGTTAAGGTAAATGAGTGTATAAGTCAAATTAGAATTTTTTATAATAGGCTACAATTCCAAATGAGTTTTCTCAAGTCCACCCTGTTAACGGGAATATCAACATATATATATATATATATATA